>JAMQGT020014125.1:0-20550 GCA_024447675.2 Pterophyllum scalare
TAAATACTTTCTGTACCCACTGTATGTATGGGGGGGCAATGGAACTGCATCACTAGTGTTTATTGACGATGTGGCTGCTGATAGAAGCAGCAGGAGTAGTTGTGAAGTGTGCAGGGCTATGCTCTCTGCTCAGATTCAGCCAAATTCTGTAAAACTGATCAGAGGGTTTCACAGTCCCAATGGATAATGACCCAAAGCATGCTGCAAAAGCAACAGAAAAGTTTCTTAAGGCAAAGAAATGGGATATTCTTCAATATCTAATCTCACCCAAACGGAGCAGATTTTCAGTTACTGAAGACAGAACTGAATGCAGAGAGACCCACAAACAAGCAGCAACTGGTGGCTACAGTAAAGGCCTCAAGGGAGGAAACAGCATTTGCTGATGTCCAAGGGTCCTAGACTTCAGGTAGTCACTGGATAAAAAGGATTTTCTTCCAAGTATTAAAAATAATCCTCATATTTAGAAAAATATTAGTTTGTTCAAATGTTTTTGAGCTTCTGAAAATGGGTGACTATGAATAAAAACAGTGGTAATTCTTAAAAGTGTTAATGCAAAAGCTTTGTTAAAATCGCTGAATTAAAGCTGAATTGAAGTCTGCACTTCAATCACATCTTGATTGTTTGATTTTCCATAAACGCTTGAGGCATGCGTCTCACTTCCCAGGCTACATGAGGGGTGGTGGGGCAGATCAGATATCAGGATCCCCTACAGTACACCTGTGTGTGCGTTTCAGGCCTTTGCAAGTCTTGAAAAACATGTTGGAAGGCCAAAAGAGGACACATTACTGTTTGAGTGCAGACTTAAATATGCCTATAGCACTGAGTATCAAAACGTGTTACAAAACCATTGTCACTTCTTTTATACTACTGTGGTGATAATAGTGTATGGCTACTTGTGTTAACACAGCATTGTTTCTGATATGGCATGAAAACAAAGATAGCATTCAAAAGCCCGCCTACATATAAAGCAATTTGCTCATCATGCTTTGCATCATGGTCATGGTCATCATCTAGTCAAAGGCAGCCTTTTAATATATACTATAAGGACAAATGTATTGGACCACATCTTTTAATCTTTGAATTCAGGTGTGTTTTTTTAAAGTCCTATTGCTACAGGTGTATATAAAGTCAAGCACCTAACCATTCCTGCCTTTATAAGCATTTATTAAAGGATGGATCATTCTGAAGAGCTCACTGAATCCGAGCATGGTGCTGTAATAGAATATCATAGTTTCATCTTAGAGATGCACCAATTGCAATTTTCTTGGCCGATTCCGATTTTCTAAGAACTATAACTGACAGCATATACAAACAAAAATCAACTTTTCTTCAATGCAAAATGTCAATATCATAAGGACATGATTAAACTTCACGATTTCCCCTAAACTGCAGTAAGTTACAGAATCTTCTCTCTCTTGAGCAGTTCTGAAAATGAAGTGCTCGGCTACTGGAAAGAGGTACAAATAATTCACTGAAAATCAGCTGCTGTAAACCCACCTTTCCCTAACAGGTTTTACCTTTCCAAACCAAAGCAGGTGCAGATTTATAGACAAAAGAAATGTCAGGTACTTACATCATTTCCCAGTATGTTTATAAATTCAGATAAGATAAAAGCATATCAGCTCTTTTCTCTCTTTTTTACCCATCTCCAAAATTTTTCTTGAAACTGCTTTGATCCTTCGCTCATACCGAGGCTGCTGGCTTGTGGCTGGCTCCAAGCTCTGGACGGCTTTAGCTTTAGCTACTTTGCCTTTCCTAACTTCTTTAAAATGTCCATGTTCAGCTGAGTGAGGGTTATTTATCTGAATAGGTTTGTTGTTAGGAATGTTTTTGTGGTGGTCCCTCCATGATCTACCTTGTGTCTTTCACATTAACAACATGTTAGCACGTGGCTGTGAGCATGCCGCTGGAAAATAGGCGCTATGCTGCACATGCACGAAAGGGCTGGCTTGCAATTGGACATATGTGATTCTGACCGGCTGGTCACTGGTCTGGGCCGAGCGTGCTTGGAAATCTGCCAATTCTGGTCCCAGGCTGGTTTTGGGATTAACGATGCAAGTCGTGTTATTGCAAACTGAGAGTGTTTAGGAACCACAGCAACTCAGCCACTAAGTGTCAGACAATATAAAGTTACAGGTCGGGGTCACCGAGTGCTGAGGTGTATAATGCTTTAAAGTTGACAACACTCTGCTGACTCAATAACTACAGAGCTCCAAACCTCCCTCTGCCATTAACATCAGCACAAAAACTGTGTGTCAGGAACTTCATGGCATGAATTTTCATGGGCGAGCAGCTCCTGCAGGTGTAAGGTGTTGGTTCCATTACTTTTGATCACCCTCTTAGCGGTTACTCGACAGTAATATTTTCTTCCATTTGTAGTTCTTTCAATTGCTCGCCTCAAAGTTGAGAAATGTTTAACTCAGGACCTGCCCACTTCACACAGTGTAATGTGAGGTGTAGTTGCATAAATACACTTTTTGTAGATGTCTGGCAATCAGTGCCAGTTTCCAAATAATGCAGGTTTTGCAACCCAAGAACTGGACTGAACTCTCTCTTCACCTTTTATCTGTATAGTTTGTTCCTAATTGTTAGAAAGTTATTATATTTGGGTGTAACACTTCTGCTCTTTCACAGCAAGTGAGATAAATCAACTTGTTTTGTTTGAGGGAGGATTCGACCCTTTCATGAAACTTATCACAGTATTGTGTCAATGACCAAGAAAGTATAAACATCTATAAAAACAAAGAAATTTATTCAAATTCCAAAAAACAACAGTAGCAGTTGTGAAGTTTTCCATCAGCCGTAACACACAGCATCCCTTCGCCTCCTCCACGCTGCTGGACGGGTTCATTCATGTCTTCTTGACTGCGAACGCTGAAAGTTTTGGATCGCCTCAGTGACACCTTTCAGTGAGCTGTAGATGTCCTCTGAGTTCATGTTTTCTGTGTCATAGTCAAAAGCACTGCACAGACACAGTAAAAGATGCTGTAATTTGCAAGCTTACCATTTTTTTCTCCACTATAGTTTTGGCTATAAAACAGCCTAAAATACTGTTATACTGTATAACAGTCCAAGACTAGTTGTGAGAGAAGTGTGCATTACCATGGTGAGGGGGTGTTCTGGGACGTGTTAGTGGGGGAAGTGACTGGACTGGACCAGCTGGCCGGAGATCGGGGGGTGTGACGTGTCAAAGGGCTGCCCATTGTTGCCTTAGAATGTAACAAAAACAACAAAAAAGTATGCCATTATTGACACAGTTTAATGATTGACAGTTTAAGTGTAAACAGTGTATCTGAAGCACTCTGTACTCCTGTGTGCACTTACACTTTAGAGTCAGAGTGTGTTTTACCTGTGCAGCATTGCCTGTGTTCTTCAGATGGTTTTGAAGTAGCTTGGTGGCTCCGTCCTGGAAGGTTTTGGGCAGAGCTGCCAGCAGCATGGTGAATTCTGGAGTGTTGAGCTGGAACAGGGCGATTAGCACCGACTGGGCTGCCTGTTACACACAAAACACACCATCCTTTGCATTTAGTGGACCAAAGAGGGTGGCAGCTCTTGTCAGTAATACTGTAATTAACCATGGAAATGAGGTTGTGAGGTGGCATTTGGCTCAAAGCTCTTTTTCACTTAGAGATTTTGAACTGAGATGCAAAGTTTATAATTTTGAAAGACACCTAGAAGACATTTGCAGATGGCTGATCTGAAGCCAGGCAATCAAAGACGAGCTGCAGTAAGAGTTATGATTTTCTTCCCACGTAAATGACTACAACTTCTGGTAGTAATGCTATGCAATAATTTATTCTCAAACCTGTTGAAATGTGTGCTACTTATTAAAAGGCACCAAAGAAGGACTGGCACTATGTTGGTGTAAAAAAGGCAACATAAACTTTGTCTGCGTTTGTTGTAGTGTCCAGATTCACCATTCAGCCTGATATGCTTCTTTAAGTACCTCTCAAAATTTGACATAAATTAAGTGTAGATGAACTGCTGTTGTCACATAGCTTAAGGGGCCTATTGGCAAGACCACATATGATATTGTGCATTTGCGTGTGAAACTATACCTTTATGACGTCAGAGCTCTTGGGTTCAATTGTCCAGGTGATGATGCGGGAAACAGCCAGTCGAGTCTCGCTGGAGTTCACAAAGTCTGGAGCTTCCATCTGTAACGTCAGTGTCTCGATGTACTTTAGAATAGAAAAACAAGTTTGCAAACTCTCTGCCCCCATTCAACAAGCATCCACAGTCGATGTCATTCTCCTCATCATCCATTCCCTGACATTTACACAACTCACACGTTACATTTTCCCAAGAGACAACCCTGTAAGTTGATGTCATGATGTGTTAGGTGACATTGTACAGTAGATGCCACTGGGGGAGAAAGCATGATTGACATAAAACACAGGAGAGCATTTTGGCATCCCCACAGAGGAGGGACAGGGCTAAATAAAGAAGACAAAGAGACACTGATAAAACCAGCAGAATGGTTATAAACTGGCAACTGAATGGGTGGAAGCATGCGATTCCAGTGGAGAGCTCGACATCCTGGAGCAGAATGTAAAAAAAAACCCAAAACAAACTGAGGTTGATGGACAACAAAAGAAACGGGCTGGTAAAATGCAGGAAAACATGAACTGCAACTAAAGAGAACAAAAAGAAAATGGTGACAAAATCAGTTGAAGTGGTAGGGTGGGTGAGGTACGGAGAAAGATGTACTCAGCCTTCACCTGCAGCCTTCATTATGCAATAATTTATTCTCAAACCTGTTGAAATGTGTGCTACTTATTAAAAGGCACCAAAGAAGGACCTCGTCGTCGTCTGACAACAGGAGCTCCGAGTCGGCCGACTCGTCTCCACCCTCGTTAGCATCTTCTCCTAAGATGATCCCAGCAGCGGAGAAACCCTCACATCCTCTGTCGGTTTCGAGCAATGGGAAAGCGGTGGTGATGGGCTGAGGGTCTGCCTCTGCCCAGCTGGGGCCAGGAGTTGCCGCCAGGTCCCCGGGCATTTCCATTTCTGCCTGCGGTGCAGCGACCTCACCTAGCAAAGGGTCGCTGCCCGATAGATTAGCTTGGCGAGCTAACCTGCGGCAGAGCAGTTAACGTGGAAGGGCCTCACAGTGGATACAGTCGTGAGTAGGGGTTAGGGCAGCCTGAGCGTGGGATAGGCCCAGACATGCCGCACACACGGGGTGTGTATCCCATGTAGAAATCTTGTTGCCGCAAAGACAAAATTTCCCGACTTCGTTTGGGTTATTAGACGTAGCCATGGTTAGCTAGAGGACTATGAACGCTAGCGAGCCTGACACCTGATTAAAGTGCGGAGAATATTGCTATTCCTCGGCTAGCGTGAGGAGAAAAGTATTTCTACTTTCCCACAGGTATTACTACCTAGTGTGAGAAACCACTAGCGCCAATGGGTATTGCTACCTAAGGGTGAAGCTAGTGGTACTTTATTAGCAAAGTCTTGCTACATCGCATTGGTAAAGTATTGCTACTTCCCAGGGTGAAAAGTATTGCTAGAACATGAACTGCAACTAAAGAGAACAAAAAGAAAACGGTGACAAAATCAGTTGAAGTGGTAGGGTGGGCGAGGTACGGAGAAAGATGTACTCAGCCTTCACCTGCAGCCCCAAAAGCATCAGGTGTGTGGAGAGCTCCGGTGGAGCGAGAGTAGCTCCATGTTGCTGCAACCAAGATTAAAACACACACACACACACAAAGTTTAGGACTGACACGCACAAACGCAAGACCACACAAACTCACACTTATCGAGTAGTGCACGAGAATAGAAAGAAAGGCTGAAAAACATGCAAGTGTTGTTTTTCTGCTTTCCTGCCTCATATATGTTTGAAACTGTTGAGATTCATGAACTTTTTTTTAATTAAAAAGCTACTGTATTTAAATTTAAGCTAAAAATCAAAAAGGTAAGAATAAAGTCATGTGTAAAAGAAAAGCTTCACTACAAAGACCCTCTTTTTCTCTGATTTCCTGCTCAATCCTCTCAGGTATCCGTCTGCTTCCTGCTACTCACCAATGGTGTGAAGGAGCGTCCGGGGCTGGTGTCCCGGCTGCTCTCCCTGCTGGCCTCTCTGCTGCAGCCCTGACTCATACTGGGCCGCGGGATACGACTGCCCCGAGCTAACGCCACACAGGTAACAACCGCAGAGTGCAGGACAGTAAAGGGGAACAGAGGAAGAAGGGAAAGTAAGAGAAGTGGAAGGGGAGGAAAAGTACTCAAAGAGACATAAAGAAGACAAAGAAGAGTGAGCAGTGCCAAAGAAATAAAGAGGAAGGCACATGGATAAAGACATAAATAAGACAGAACAGGTACAAGTGACAAACTGAGACAAACAAGAAAAATGTGAGCACGTCTCCCCCCCCCTTGACGTTCAAGGTACCACCTCAGAGGGCTGAGAGCAGATTTAGTAAAATTATTGCACTGGTAATTATCTTAATTAGAGCCAAGACTACCAATTATTTTCAATAAACAATCTATTGATATCATTTTGATCGGTCAAAAAAATCATTCAACCTGTAAGATGTGGGCTCATCACCTTCAAGAGTCTAATATCTTCCAGTTGTTTCCTTTAACTAACAGGAACAACTCTGAATAGTCACACCGAAACTAACAAATTATTTACACTTTAAAACAGAATATCTGGGTTTATTTTCAGAGTTTACTACTTTAGCATTACAACAATAAGTGCTGACCTGCAAGATGGTAGAACAATAAATAAATCAACTTGAATTAAATCATTTCTGCACTTTTAGGTTCTTCTGTTTGTCTAATCATTTTTTATAACTGATTTTTATCATCTTTACAGCTGGATTCAACAGTCTGATATACACAAATCCCAGCATGCCTAAGCCACTGTGAGTGGGGCTTTCAGTGACCTTTCTGCGTGCATGTGAAGAAAGTGAGTTTTGGGCAACAGGAAAGAAAGTACAGCTAAAGAGACGGGGGCAAAATAAGTAGCGTTGTAATCTTACCACCGACAGGGGTAGCAGACTGAGATCCTGAGCCATTAAGCCCATTGGTTGCGAAGAAAGGGGAAAGCAGAGGTGAGGGGGAGGAACAGCAGATTAAATCAGATGAATTATGGGTGTTAGCACAAAAGAAGCATCATGGGAGTTACAAAATAAGAGTACGAAGGGAGCGCATCCTGATGTTCCATACCAAGAATGAAGGCAAAGCTGAAGCACTATGTTAAAAATAAATCCATTAATTAAAGAGAAAAACAAGTAATGCAGCTGAAGCAAACACACGCACTGAACCAGCCACAGATGACAGACTCAGGAAAGCAGTGCATGTTGGGACAACTGACAGAGCATATGTAGAAAGCAAAACCTGTTTACAATGAGGGGAAAAATGGTTTAAAGTAAAGATATTGAGCAATATGTTTACACACACTCACTCACACATAGACGGAAGTCTTTCTGACTCTCTTAACTCAGATTTGGTCCTCAATCTAAATGTCAAGATTAAACTGGTGCACTGGTTTGTGGCCCAATCACTGTCCGCTTTTAAACTGGTCTCCAAGGTGGCCGCAAGCAGCTTATTAGCAGTTAATGTCTTGGAGCGCAGGTACACACACAAACACAAAGACACACAGCTGCCTAATGTGTTGCAATATAAGACTAGCCCAGCAGCTTGTGTCTCATATATTTTCACAGATTTTCACTCACTAACAGTTTTCTGCATGCACTGTTCGAGAACACCCATTTCAGAGGTAATCAAAACACACAAATGGATGGTGTCTGACCAAAAACAGACTAATTTCTGCTGTTCTCCTGTGATCCAAAGAAACCACACAGGATCTGGGTACCGCCACAATAAATTCTCTTTTATAACTCCTTATTTTTAGTCATTAAACATTTTTGTGACATAGCACGAGAGTATGCGGTAGTCACGCGAGACTTGGTGAATCTCGGCAGTATTGTCTATGGCGGTGTGAATATCTGACGTTTGAGTGATTAGCTTTTTTTCCCGCCAATTTATAACTAGACAGGCTTAAAACTAAAAACTATAGGTAGTTTCTTAGCCTAATTTAAATAATTTCGAGCAATCTGGAGAACGGTGAAGAGGACCTGGACAGTCTGCTGCACTATATCGATGGGTGTTTTGAGTGAGTCGTCATGGGGAAAACCGACAAGACGCTGACTCCTTCCACCAGCAAGGGAACTCCGTCCACAAAAAGAAGCCGGCCCGAAGAATCCCCAGAGGCGGTAACACCATCTACCACCAATATTGTGGGCATTCTGGAGTCCATAAACGATAAGCTGTCAAGCTTTGACGCTCGCTTGGCCCTTGTTGAAATCCTCCATAAGGAGTTTCAGGCCCTGCGGGAGTCAGTGGAGTTCAGCCAGCAGCAGGTGGAAACACTCGCTGCTGAAAACGCTGTCCTCAGGGAGTCGGTGAATTCCCTCACCGAGGGAATGTCCCAGCTCTCAGAAGAAAATAAAAAAATTAAAGAAACGGTTATCGAGCTTCAGGCCCGCAGCATGAGAGAAAATCTTGTGTTTTCAGGTATCCCGGAGAAGGCAGAGGAGGACCCGGAAACTACAGTGAAGGAGTTTATCCAAAGTCACCTGAAGCTCCCGGAAGACACCGTGAAGACCATCGCCTTCCATAGAGTCCACCGCCTGGGAGGAAAGCGACCCGGAGCCCACAGACCCAGACCAATCGTGGCCAAATTCAAACACTTCAAGCAAAAAGAGCTGGTGAAGAGCCGCGGCCGGGAGCTGAGAGGGATGGACTTCGTACCGCTTAACCACTTTAAATGCGGATAGCTGAGACACCAGAGGTGGCCATGACTTTGGCACAGTTGGGAATGAGGTTAAACAGGACAGGAATGATGGCTTCCGCTCCATGGTCAAATTTATTTCCCAACACTGATGAGAGGTGGCTGTAAGAAGACACCGGAGAACGCTCAGATGAAACTACACACAAGCCTTCAAACCAGTGCTGCAGTGTGATTGTGTTTACTGTATATTTTGTATAAATCTCTCTCCTGTGAGGAGTGTGCCATCAGCACTCACGCCACAGTGGTACAGGCCTCTCGGGCCACTTGTGAGCACAGGTCTTTAGCAGACAATTCAGAAGCTCCATCTAGTTGCCGTAGGTGCTGGTAAAAACAGTCGTGCACCAGCAGTGAGCGAATTTTCTTAAGCTGTTTAAAAAAACAAACAAACAAAAGAAACCCCACAATAATAATAATAGAGTGGCTAGCATTAGAATTAGCATGTAATCGCGGTACCGGAAGTAGCTAGCGTTAGCATTACATGCACGTACGGAAGTAGCTAGCGTTAGCATTAGCACGTACCGCTCAACCACTTTAAGTGCTATATCCAGCAACAGATATTATCACACATGAACCAAACATAATGTAACTACATCAGTGACCTCCAACAGACAGCTATGTCGCACTCACGCCACAGTGGTACAGGCCTCTCGGGCCACTTGTGAGCACAGGTCTTTAGCAGACAATTCAAAAGCTCCATCTAGTAGCCATAGGTGCTGGTAAAAACAGTCGTAGTTGGCTGCCCCAGCCACCAGCAGTGAGCGGATTTTCTTAAGCTGTTTAAAAAACAACAATAAAAAAAACCCCACAATAAAATATCATCTTGGTTAAATGGAGGAAATGCATTACTCTCCTGTTAAAATTATTTTCACAGACTACTAAAGGGGAATCTACTGACAGCATTGGCTCTCTGGTCCCAGTCGTGTTTGTCATTGGAGCAAATCTCACGGATCTTATTCAGGTTGTCCTCAAGATCTCTTGTAGAATAGATCTGCAACACAGTGAAAGAAAACAGGACTGTAAAATGTCTCTGACAGTCTAGTCCTTAAATGCCTGTTTAAATAAATTATTAGATGGATGAATGTGTTTTATTGCATTATCTGTCCACTGTACCTGGACAGCAGGGACATCTGTAAAGGCCTTTATGAAATCCTCTTCATCAACTGCTCCGGCACTTTCCTTTGACACTTGGGGAAGAGAGAGAGAGGGGAAAAAAATATTAAATAGAATTAAAACTCAAAGTGTACTCCTTGTCTACATAAAATTGCCACCCAGATAAATCTGCTGAAATCATAGGTTGTATATAAAATTAAATTAAAAAAAAGATATCTAGCTTGCACACTGTGGTGTAGTTTTACTCATTTACTGCACCAGCCTCTAAATAGATAAATAGATGAGCCTGGAGCCCCACAGAGTGCAAGCTGTACATTTATGCCTTCACATTTGTGGTTAGCTTGTTTTTGCCTCACTGACACAGAAAAGAGTCACACCACCAATCAGGAACTGGAGATTTAATACATCATTACTTAAAGAACAAGACTTCATTAATTATTTCAAAAAGGAATGGGCAACATATTTAGAACATAATGATCTGCCAGGAATATCACCATGTGTTCTTTGGGAAGCAGGAAAGGCAGTAATGCGGGGCAAAATAATAGCTTACTGCTCGTATAAGAAAAATAAAGAAAAAGCACTTTTATTAGAATTAGAACAACAAATTAAATCTTTAGAAAGTGCCTATGCTGCCTCACCGCAAGAACATATAATTAACAACCTTAGGAAACTAAAATTAGAGTTAAATGAAATAATTGATAAAAAGACACAATTTATGTTGCAGAGGCTGCGTTTAGAAAATTTTGAATATGGAAATAAATCCGGAAAATTTCTGGCCAACCAGTTAAAATTAAATAAAGAAAAAACAGCCATTTCTTCTATTAAAGATTCAACTGGTAACATCACCCATGACCCACAACAAATAAATAACTCTTTTAAAGACTTTTATGAAGCTTTATACTCATCACAGATTAATCCATCTGATACTGAAATTGAAGAATTTCTTAATAATATAAATCTACCGAAACTAAATGACGAACAGGCTGCAGCTCTGGATTCACCTCTTTCATTATCTGAATTTTATGAAGCAGTACAGCATCTCCCCAAAAATAAAGCCCCAGGCCCAGATGGTTTTCCAGCAGAGTTTTATAAAGAATTTTGGTCTGAGCTAGCACCCATTTTTTTCAGAATGGTGACTCAGATTCAGAATGATCACACGTTATCTCCAACCATGAACTCTGCCAACATTAGCCTGCTTCTTAAACCAGGCAAAGACCCCACATTCCCATCCAGCTACAGGCCAATCTCTCTCATTAATGCAGACCTTAAAATAATTTGCAAAGTCCTTGCCAAAAGATTAGAAAGTATTACTCCATTTATTATACATCCAGATCAAACAGGCTTTATCAAGGGTCGGCACTCAGCCAATAATACACGTCGACTAATAAATATAATAGACTATTGTACTATTAACAAATTAGAGACTACAGTTGTGTCTTTAGATGCAGAAAAGGCATTTGACCGGGTAAATTGGAAGTTCTTACTAGCAGTCCTACAAAAATTCGGATTCGGTTCATCTTTTATAAATTGGGTCAGAACACTACACAGCTCCCCAAATGCACGTGTTAGGACAAATGATCTAATCTCCCAAAGCTTCAGTCTGCAGAGGGGCACCAGGCAGGGCTGCCCACTCTCTCCCTCTCTTTTTGTCATTTTTATTGAGCCACTAGCAGCAGCAATACGTCAAAGTGCAAATATTAAAGGGATTCAAACTGAAAATACGGACCATAAAATTAGCCTTTATGCTGATGATGTATTACTTTTCCTTAGGAATTCACAATCTTCCATTTTGAAGACTATCACACTAATAAATAAGTTCTCATCTATATCTGATTACTCCATCAATTGGGGTAAATCCACAGTTTTGCCTCTTAATTGTAATTTCCATAAAACCTCTATGACCCCACTAAAGTCAGGAAATATTAGATATTTAGGCATAAATTTCTCCGCCAGGCTCTCAGACTTGGTACGATTAAATCATACCCCCTTATTAAAAACAATACAGGATGATCTATCACGTTGGAATAATTTACCGATATCACTCACGGGGAGGGTTGCTGCCATTAAAATGATGGTTTTACCAAAAATTAATTATTTATTTTCACTAATCCCTAATAAACCTTCTCTTCCTTGGTTTAAGTCACTAGATTCATACATTTCAAAATTTTTATGGAAAAACAAACCGTCAAGAATAAGCTTAAAAACTTTACAAAAGCCAAAACATAGTGGAGGTCTGGAATTACCAAACTTTAATTACTACTTCTTAGGCTGTAGATTGCAGTTCATTTCAAAGTGGCTCAAATCCAATTCATTAGACAGCCCATGGCTGGATCTAGAACAGGCACTTTGTGGAAAAATAAAAATCTCGGATCTACCTTTCATTAGCCCCAGTATCAAACATCATAACTGCTATAAAAGCCTTTGTATAAACACCTCTCTGACAGCCTGGTGGGAATTTTTAAAAATAACTAAGTCTTCACTTATCCCCTGTAAACTAACACCCATTTGGAACAATCCAGATATTTGTCAGAATAAGAAAATGCTGAATTTTCCGCTATGGCGTGATAAGGGTGTAAATAATCTAGAACATATTATCCAAGATGGAAACCTTATTACATTCCAAGAAATTCTATCAAAATATCAAATTGGCAATGGTAGATTTCTAGAATATCAGCAACTAAAGTCCATCTTACAGGGAAGATTTAACCTCAATCAACTGAATTTGGAAATGCCTACATGGGTAACAGAATTTCTTAACCTCGGTACCCCAAAATTATTGTCAAAATTATATAAATTATTACTAAAAACTGATGATTCAATTTCCCTCCCAATTGCAAAATGGGAGCATGATCTTTCTGTCAACCTGGATCAGAATTTATGGTCAGAAATATGTTTAAATATCTTTAAAATGACTAAAAGTCCCCAAATACAACTTATACAATATAAAATTCTCCATAGAACACACTATACTGGACAAAGGATGTTCCAAATGGGCCTTACACACTCAAACATATGCACCCACTGTACAAGCAACTCAGAGGAGAATTATCTACATGCTCTGTGGTCTTGTGTACCTGTTCAGAGATTTTGGCAGAGGATATGTGAAGACCTATCCACATGGTTTAGCTGTCGTGTCCCAACTTCCCCCAGACTATGCATCTTAGGTGACGTCAGTGAATTAGTTATGGATCCAAATACATCACACATAGTTCTTACTGCCTTGTGCATCGCTAAGAAAACTATCCTCATGAATTGGAAGTCAAAAAATAAAATCTGTATTACTCAATACAAAAATTTCTTAGTAGATCATGTTAGTTTGGAGAGAATGTCTGCTTCTTCTAAAAATCAATTGGAAGAATTTGACTCTCTTTGGTTCCCACTGATCAGCTCCATTACTTAGTGGGGGTGGTTGGCGGTGGGCTCTGCTCCTGGTATGCTTTGTAGGTGGTCGTGTGAGGACTCTGGGGGCCTGTGTAGCTGGTAGCCTGCTGGGACTGGAGTCCTGTGGCGACCTTCTGATGATGTCTGTGCGCCTCTCCTGGTTGATGGGGGTGGGGGCTGGGATGGTGCTGCCTTATGGTCCTGGGGTGTGGGCAGGGGTGCTTGGGGTGGTGGGTGCCGGCCCTCGGTCGGTTGGCTGGTCTTCCCTGTGTGGCTGGGGGGATGGGGTCTGGGGCCCGGGCCCTGGGGCCACACCGGCTCCCGGTGGGTCCCCCCTGGCGCTGGGGGGTCTCTGCTGTCCCGGGCACGCCACCAGGTGGGGTGGGTTGGTCTGGCCTGCGTTGGGGTGTCTGGTCTCCGCTTTTGGGGCCCGGGGGTGCCTGCATTGCGGGGGGGGGGGGACACCGTATTTCAAACTCAGGCCAGTTTGTCCTGTCGTTTGTTTGTGTCTATTGTCGAGTGAATGGACATCTAGTGTGAGCAGGCTGCCCTCTGCAGTGGGGGCGGTGTCGCCAGTCTCAGGTGCTGCAGCACCACGGCCCTGGGCTCACCTCCCTCTGCCCTGTACTGGGGTGTGGGAGGTCGGGGTGCCTATTGAGCCAGTGTAGAGCTGGCTCTCTTCATCCAGGTTGCCTTTTGTCTTTTGAGGGGTAGATGGAGCAAAAGAGAAGAATCAAAGATCAGGAGGGGAGGCTGTGAGGAACTGAGTGCTACTTGTCTTTCACATAATGTAATTTTCAGTGTGTGTGCCATACTTGCGAGCCTCCACTCTGGCCTCTGATTCGGCATCTCCAATTCCTTTTTTGATGCTCTCAACCAGGACTACAGTGTGTCTGAAACAACACAAACAGGTGCATAGAGTGTGAACCAGCCAGTCTGAAACACATTTGTAAAGCACACTACTGTGAATCCTACACTGTGATGTTTTTATGAGGCAGGTATGTTTAGCACAGGTTTCCTCTGAACCACTGATCAGTGCTGACCTTTCTAGAGAGCGGGTCTGCCATTCCAGTAGCAGAAGGTTCAAGAATTCATAACAGCGCCTGGAGAAAACACACTTCTTTAATCACTCTGCATCACAAAAGACATTATGTATTGATAGGGCAGACATTCGAATGAGATGTCGCCGCCACGGGGGGGCCAGCGATCGGCTCGAGGTTATCTAGAGTCACACAAACAAAAAACCCTGCAACACCAATTTAATCCTGTTTGTGAAACTCACCCGTATTATGATGCGGATAGCTGAGACACCAGAGGTGGCCATGACTTTGGCACAGTTGGGAATGAGGTTAAATAGGACAGGAACGATGGCTTCCGCTAAGTGGTCAAATTTATTTCCCAACACTGACGAGAGGTGGCTGTAAGAAGACACCGGAGAACGCTCAGATGAAACTACACACAAGCCTTCAAACCAGTGCTGCAGTGTGATTGTGTTTACTGTATATTTTGTATAAATCTCTCTCCTGTGAGGAGTGTGCCATCAGCACTCATGCCACAGTGGTACAGGCCTCTCGGGCCACTTGTGAGCGCAGGTCTTTAGCAGACAATTCAGAAGCTCCATCTAGTAGCCGTAGGTGCTGGTAAAAACAGTCGTGCACCAGCAGTGAGCGGATTTTCTTAAGCTGTTTAAAAAATAACAACAAAAAAAACCCCACAATAAAATATCATCTTGGTTAAATGGAGGAAATGCATTACTCTCCTGTTAAAATTATTTTCACAGACTACTAAAGGGGAATCTACTGACAGCATTGGCTCTCTGGTCCCAGTCGTGTTTGTCATCGGAGCAAATCTCACGGATCTTATTCAGGTTGTCCTCAAGATCTCTTGTAGAACAGATCTGCAACACAATGAAAGAAAACAAGACTGTAAAATGTCTCTGACAGTCTAGTCCTTAAATGCCTGTTTAAATAAATTATTAGATGGATGAATGTGTTTTATTGCATTATCTGTCCACTGTACCTGGACAGCAGGGACATCTGTAAAGGCCTTTATGAAATCCTCTTCATCAACTTTTCTTTGACACTTGGGGAAGAGAGAGAGAGGGGAAAAAAATATTAAATAGAATTAAAACTCAAAGTGTACTCCTTGTCTACATAAAATTGCCACCCAGATAAATCTGCTGAAATCATAGGTTGTATATAAAATTAAATAAAAAAAAGATATCTAGCTTGCACACTGTGGTGTAGTTTTACTCATTTACTGCACCAGCCTCTAAATAGATAAATAGATGAGCCTGGAGCCCCACAGAGTGCAAGCTGTACATTTATGCCTTCACATTTGTGGTTAGTTTGTTTTTGCCTCTGTACCTGTCTCTGTTTTGGTGTGCATATGCATGCAATTTCAAATTTCACAAATACTTGACTATCCCTCCCCAAGGGGCAATTTGCTTTGCAGCAAACAGCAAAAAACAAACAAAAAAAACCCAAAAACAAATCCCATACAACACATACAACCAGAGACACGGAATCGCTTCATTGAATTCAAAATAGCAACGGTGGTAGGAACAAATAAGAATTTAAATCAGTTTGTTCTGCAATGAGAAGAGAATACCTCCATCCGGAGGGCAGCAGCAGCTGATACTCTGAAGATGGTGGTGAGTGCTGTCACTCTGAATTAGGGCTGGGCGATATATCGAGTTTTTAAGAAATATCAATATATTTTCATAATCGATATGAGATAATATCGTTTATATCGATATAGTCGCGTTAAAATCATACTTGTTTGAGCGACAGAATGGCAGTGTTGCCAACTTAGCAACTTTGTGGCTAGATTTAGTTTTCGACTTGCGACAATTGTAGAGACTTTTCCCGGTGACGTCAGCGACTTTTGGAGAGTTTTGGAAACCTGAAATCCGCCGCTGTCGCCGTGTTTCGTATACATACAGCCTTTGTACTGCGTCCATTCGTACGCTTTGGCATCGCCTGGACTCAAGAATCCCTGGCCACACATACCGCAACTAGATTGCATAAGGTGGGTTGTACCGTAAGTCACGTGACCTTAATAGCGGAAGCGGGTCTTTTTTGTGTTCTTGCAGTGCTGTGCTGTGCCATGCTGTGCCGTTGCTGTGATACGTCAGCGCATGTGTCTGTGGATTTCCTGTCTAGAACCCTGCTGACTGAAGGATGGAATGTTGTTCATTCAGTCTGTCACACGTTTTGTTATTTGCAGAGTACTAGATGTACAGGAGTACACACAGGAGGAAGCACTTCACCAGACTCGCTTTTTAAAGAATAAGTCAGCCTTTTGCTATTTTGCTCTGTATCTTTTCCGTTTACATTTTAATAGCACAGCTGAGAGTCTTTTTGTATAGAGGGAAAAAAGCGTTAATTTATCTGAGGAGCATTATTATTTAAATATGCCAATAGTTGATTTTTGAGCAATTTCTCATGTACATCTACAGCTGAATGTTAATAAAAATGCCTGTGTGACATTTGGGACATGTAGCTTTGACTCAGAAGTGCCTTTCTGTTTATACCTTTTGGGAAGAAAAAATATCAAGATATATATCGTATATCGCCATTCAGCTAAAAAATATTGAGATATTACTTTTGGTCCATATCGCCCAGCCCTACTCTGAATCCTCTCTGCCTTTGGGGTAGCCCTAACTCTGTACAGGAGGGCAGGATCATTAAGTTTTATACCTGCCATTTTACTACACAGATGCTACTTTGCCACTACACGTTTTCTAGTGTCAAAAGTTTGGACACATTCACCCATGAATGGGTAAATGTGTCCAAACTTTTGACTGGTACTGAATATAAGAAAAGAATTACCCATACTTTGTAGTTTATCATTTTGAGACCTTCCAAACCACCTTACCATATTTGGACTGTAGCATTATTAGCAACAGTAGCCGTAATCAACTGTGATATTGAATATGGCACTCATTTTGGGAAAGAAAAAAGAAAAAAAAAGCTTCAAGGAAAATTTTCTGTATGGAGAAAATAAACATCCTTGCTTGTTTTAGCTAAAGAAGAATAAAAAGCACCTATCGCTGTAATCACGCATAACTTTAAGCCTTTACAGAACACAACACAAGGTTGTTAGTTGTCATGTGAGGGGAAATCAGCTAGAGACCAAAACTGTTTAAAGCACCAGGCTGTAAGACATACATTTCTGCTGTGAAGTTGGACATTTTAACATAAGAAAAATTGCTTGTCCTGTCAGCTAATGTGATACTTAACTTGATCATCTTGCAAATCTTGGCTCTCAATAACTGTTTTGAAAAGCATTAGGGCCTCTAGACTAAAAGCACCCCCCCCCCTTTGTATAAAAACCATCAGTTTCTTACGGATTACCAACTGCAGAGGAAATCTAAGGATATAGTGATGTTTATAGTTACGCTGGATTATAAAGAAAGCAGCACAAGTGAATTAATTTGCAATGAGCTGCACAATTTAATGAATTTAATTGGTAACAAAACCCACACCTCCATTAGCAATACTATGACAGGCATCATGGGTCTTGGCATTATCATCTCCTGCTTTTGTCTAGTCAGACCCCCACAGGAGGATATGTCACTGGGTGAAGGGCAGAGCAAAGACACCAGAGAGGGGAGAGAGGAAGAGGGGATAGAGGAGGCAGACAGAGAGAGACAGAGAGAAACTGAGAATGTGAATCTCTTCCACAGAACAGACTGCACACATGCTGTTGCCATGGTGACGTGTGCAGACCAGCTTCTCAATTGAGTTATGCAGCAAACAGGGGAGAAAAAAAGATGCTCAGTAAAGCCACTAGCTTATAAATATCCCCAATTTGTTTTAATCAACAGTTGGGTTTACTTCATGTTAGTCAAATATCAGTATATAAATTACAGAAAGATACAAATATGCACACAGCAAGAGACATCAGCCACACCATGTACCAGGCAGCGTTACCATGGCAACTCCAGCGCAAGATCCCCTCCTCCCTCCATTTGGAAAGAACAGTCCAAAAACAGGAATGAAAAGAGGAGAACAGACAACCAGCTGAAATCTGGTAACTGCCCAGAGACAATTAAGCAATAGTAAAGTAGAGACATTAAAACACCTCTGCAAAAACATGCAGCAGAGCAGCACTGTGCCAGCCTTTAATCTGTGTTACAAGCCCAAAACTAAACATACTCCATGATGTGGTTAGATGTGAAGGACTGTTTAACTGTTTACCTGTCCATGTCTAAAGAGAAGAGGCGAGAGGAAGACTTGCTGAGACAGGCAGAGCTAATCTCAAGTCTTTGTGTGTTGGTTTTGACCACATGATGGCAGCACTGACTCTGCTCTAACCAAATTACTTCTGTGGCTTTAAGATTTAAAAAAAAAACCCACCAGGATAAATAATCCTGCTGATAAGAGAAGGACAAAGCATTTATGTATGTGCACGTACTAAAAATGATGCATAACTTAAAAAAGAAGTCACACCAAATCTTCAGAAAGCCTATGAACTAACTGATTCAACTATGAGTTTGTGTTCATGCTGAATACTTTACCCAGGCCCATGTGACAATGTGCAGAGTTCCATGCAAAGGATGACACAAAATATCTTGACACTGCAAGATGCTCATGTGAGAGTGACAGCTGGAAAGAAGAACAGCACTGTGGTGTCTGGAACAAAAGCTGATAAAAACTCTTGCCTCCAAAATAAACCAGCAGAGGTATGTGTGTTTAAAAGACTAATAAAAACAAACAGCAAATCCTGCAGAAACCATCCAACGCAGGTTTTTAGGCATGTAGAGTGAAAGATGAAGCACTAAACATATAGCAGTTATGATGCAAAATGTGTCCGCAGACAGGGCTAATACTATGAAACACAGATGACCACAAACTCATGCAATACGACAGTAAGTGCAAAAGTAATGAAAATTACTTCCTGTACTTCCAAATGATGAAGCGGAAGTTTTATTAAAAATACTAACCATATAATTCATTAGTAGCCATCAGCATGGAAACATTACAAGGTCAAATGCTTCACTTGCAACCAATCTGGGACAGAGAATGATGGAAAGAAAGGGAGCAAAGGAAAAAAAAGAGAGGTTTATGCTCAGATTCTCTAGTAGGAGACAGACTGCTCCATTTCCAGCCCACCTCACAGAAAATGATCTCATTAAAAGAACACACACACACACGCACGTATAATTTGAGTCCCAATTCTAAATCGGGGAGCGGGATAAACTGTATTATTCAAAGGAAAGCTTAAAGCTTCACCATGGCAATCAGAGTAGCTTGGAAACAGGGTTACGGTTCCCTTTGCAGGCTCGGTGATGCACTGAAGCAGAATGAGCATGTCTGCAAGAGACTGTGTTTGTCACTCCCTGTCAACACTGAAGTGCTATGCAAGCAAAGAACGCTGTTACTGAGGGTCAGTTTGCGAGGCAATAAATATCTCTGCTCTTCCATGCTCTGTGTGTGTGTTTCTCTATTCATACATTTTCAGCTGCGGCCAAATGTCATTAAGTAAGAGCCAAGCGCAGCGCCATGGGCACTGACATGCTTTACTTTCCCAAGCACAAGTGCCAGAAACAACATCCATTCACCTTTTACTGTGTATACTAATGAATGAACAAAAATCTGTTAATGATATTTACATACACACACACATTTTTATATATTTTATATATATTTTAATAACAGTAATGATGATAAAAGTAATCCTTTTTTGTGCTTATGTGACATTTTTGACCTTTTTTCTACTGCTCTATTTCATTCTCCTCAAACCAGGAGCCCTACAGCACAAAGCAACTGGTAACATTTCTTTTCTTGCTGTGCAACATGGTGCACATATTTAGCACAAGAGCATGTAACCTGAAACTACTGAGGTGCCACTGTAATAATGGGTTTCTTTGTTAACAGAAAATAAACTGCTTTGAAAAGAAGAATTTTGTAATTCCATTTGAGTTGGGAAAACCTAACCTACCTACCTACCTAACCCATACACGCACGCGAGGGTGGGGGTGTATACATCGATCTGCTAAAAGACACAAAGTAACCTCAACATCCATGTAAACAAAGTTTTTCCTAATGGAAACACACAGTTCCAAAACTCTACAATGGACCTTACTATTTTATTGATTACTCTTGAAGTCCGAGCACCCTAGTACTAGATTCATATGACCGCAACTAACTGACAAGCTTCTCCAGTAATCCCGGAGACTGAGAGCTAGGCTGTTAATACAGAAGAGCAAACACTTGACCTGGTATTACTGCAAAATAAAGAGTTTAAGTGGG
>JAMQGT020014128.1:0-157005 GCA_024447675.2 Pterophyllum scalare
TGTGCTGATTGTTCCTTTGGTTCAGTTACGTATTCTACTTGAGGGGCCCCGTAGAGGTCCTCTTCTAGGTCTTTGATGAAATTTGGGTCATTGAGTTTAGGTAGGACTAGCTCTCTGATTTCCTGGGAGAAAGGAACTTTGGCCTGAGGAAGCCATGCCCAGTAGAAGGGGTCTGGTGATTGGGCAATGAAACGGAGTCATTGAATGATTACTTGTAAAGAGCTCTGTAATTATTCACACTGTGATCAAACAGCTGCTGTTTCATGGTGAAATCACAACATAAAATGAATAAAAAAGAAATACAACAAGCAAAGAAATAATAATTTTATAGAAAGCCAATTTAGAATGTACATAAAATACATGACAGGTGTTACTGAATTGCAGTGGCAAATTTTAGTGAATGTACTTGCGAGAAGAAAAAAAAAATCTGTTGCTTCTTCTCAAGGAAAGAATAAAATGCTCTTAAATTGAGCAGTGATTGGTTAAAACAATATCTGTGAAGGTGCTTACAAGCTCTCCAGGAGTCAGGGTGTTTCAGGGGGAATGCAAGGCCGTTGTCTATGGCTGCCAACTTGATGATAGGATCCTTTACTACAACCCAGTCTGTGTCCTGAACAGATAAAAATATAAATATAACACATATTTAACTAGTGCCCTTTTCAGGGCAAAGCAATGTATTAATGACATTAAAAAAAAGTGCAATATGTATTTTTCATGTATCCATCCATCCATTTTCTTATCTAGTTCAGGGTTGCAGTTGGGCTGGAGCCTGGTCCAGCTGTCACAGGGTGCAAGGTGGGTAACCTGGAAAGATCGCCAATCTATTGCAAGCCTAACACCCAAACATTCACACTCACATTCACACCTACATGCAGTTTAGGATAACAATTAACCTACAAAGGATTCGAACCCAGGGCCTTTTCACTGAGAGGGAACAGTGCTAGCCCTCATTTATCATATATTAAAGATCTGTGTATTTATTTACTGCAAATGTATGAACTGATTTTCATTTGATTCTAATAACATGATTCGTTGACGGATCTTCAGTTGGTTTTGTGGCTTAAAAAAACTGAATCATCTTTTTTTATGCTAATGTTAGCTAATGGTAACGTGGCAGATTACTATACATGATAAGCTCACCCAAACTTCCTGTGTTGATCTGGCTGATAGGTTAGCTTGCCATTTTTTAACTAGCAAACTATCCAATGTCAGATAAATGCAGCCTAATTAATTTACAGGTAGCTAGGTAACCACAGCTTGTTTTTTTCTAATGTTATTGTAATCAAAATAACATCTGAGTGAAAATAACAGCTTATCACTTGAGCCTGACCAATGACAAGGTTTTAAGACCATTCCTGATATGTGGCAATTTAAAAATCTGATATATCACCAATAATTTTTTTTTCTTATCATACACATGAAACATATACGGATTTCCCCAACATCTGCTATGTGTCATTATTTATAAGTCCTTACAAAGATAATTATGACACTGCAGTTTAAAAATAATCTTGTTTTAATCACAACAAGTCGTGGGTTACTTGTTAACTCTGCCCAACTCTGCTCAGATCAGCTGATAGTTCATTGTGGTGCTCCAATCATGTGTTGCCTACAGGGAAGTTGCAAAGTGCCTTCTGGTAGACAAACTATGCAACATCAACAGGTACCATGGCTGAAGAGTGTTTTTATCATCTCTTCTTTGCTTTTAAAATTTTAATTTATTGGCCATTATAAATATCTGCAAATAGAGGATATTGGCTCTACCTGCTGTACCACTTCACTTCACCAGCTAATGTGATGCATGATACTAACTTATGTGTTAGCTTAACTTATGTCAAATCAAATCAAATTCTAATAAATAACAGAACAGTACAGAAACAATTGGTTTCTACAGTAAAGACAAAGAGACTTAACATTTGGCTCATTTATATTAAAAGTCTTGGTAAATTACGAGCCAGTATGCAGAGTTGCATTAAAGCAGAATACAGCTGTCTGTGCTTTTCTTGGTATCAGATGGAAAAATGTTAAAAAATAAAGAAGCTATATTTTAAATAGCATTTTAAAAAAAAATTGTATCAAAACTCCAAATGTGTTTGTGCATAGCATGCACACGCTTGTGTGTGCGCATGTGTGTCTTCTCACCCGATTTCCAACAGGGTCCATGGGACAGTCGTACTTCAGCAACCAGTTGTCATTTCCCCGGTCTGGGATGCAAAAATATTCAAATTCAGATGAACCCAATATTCAAATTCAGATAAGCCAAAACAGAGCTACACATTCTACAGTTGAAGAAGACCTACCATTAATTAATGCTTCAATCTTAATTATGATCAATCTATCTCTATTAATGGGTGACATACCACAGGCAGGCTATGTACCAAGGTGGCAGTAATTAAACCATTACTTAAAAAGCCATCACTTGACCTAGCTGTCTCAGCTAATTATAGGTCAATCTCCAACTTTCCTTCTCTCAAAATTTTTTGAAAGAGTAGTTGTAAACCAGCTAACTGATGTAAATGGGAAGTCTTCTTCACATAGTAAGGTTAATTATGGAGTTCCACAGGGTTCTGTGCTGGGACCAATGCTATTTACATTATACATGATATAATGTAAATCTTTGGGCAGTACTATTAGAAAGCACTGCATACATTTTCATTGCTATGGAGATGATACCCATGTCTTAAAGACAGAAAGACCTGGGTGACCTCTAATTTCCTGCTTCTAAATTCTGATAAAACTGAAGTTATTGTACTCAGCCCTACAAATCTTAGAAAAATGGTGTCTAACCAGATATTTACTCTGGATGGTATTACCTTGACCTCCAGTAACACTGTGAGGAATCTTGGGAGTCATTTTTGACCAGGATATGTCCTTCAGTGCACATATTAAGCAAATACGTAGAACTGATTTCTTGCATTTGTGCAATATCTCCAAAATTAGAAACATCCTATCTCATACTGATGAAAAACTAGATCATATTGTACTTCATTACTATCAGGTTGTCCTAAAAACTCCCTAGAAAGCTTTCAGTTTATCCAAAATGCTGTAGTACTGCCAGGGACTAGAAAGAGAAAGCAAATTTCTTGACTTCTCTTCATTGGCTCCCTGTTAAATCCACAATTGAATTTAAAGGCTTCTCCTCACACACAAGCTCTTGAATAATCAGGCCCCATCATATCTTTATCTGATTTTGGGGTTTTCTCTGTATTGTATTGTATGTACTGTAGGGTCTTTACCTTACAAATATAAAGCACCTTGAATCAACTGTTGTTGTGAAATGGCACTATATAATTAAGCTGAATTGAACTGAATAAGCATGAGAAATTTATTCAACGGTTATGCAAGAAAAACTGACAATATATTAATAACAATGTTTTCAATAAATGAGTTCACTCATTTTCTTTTTTTACTTTAGGCTGTGATTACATACCTGTGTTCCTGATAATGTAATCGAGGACTACGAGCCGGCTCAAACTGCAGCTGGAGCTGCCGGTTGGTGTTTTCGGGCAAAGGCTCTGCTTCAAACCTTCGCAGCCAGAAATCTGCATCCTTATATCCATCAACAAAGAGCTGAAAAGAACCAACCTGAGAAAAGTAACACAAAATATGTGACTTATGGATTTTCTGATAAATGTTGATATTATTATGCTAACAAAGTTAAAAAGAAAAATCTAGCCTATGACTCTTTATGCAAAATGACCTAAGTGGTATTTTATCCCTGGTGGGGTTTTTTTTTGCATATTCATGCGGGTTGATAATCAAACAAAGACATTGTGACAGAACATTAGTGTATTTGCATTGCACTGATGGCAAAATGACAATTGATTCTATAAGCTAATCATTTAAAAAAAAAAAGCAACATCACAATGAACACAATTATTTACTGGAAACAAGTTTAAATTTATTGACATGAGTTACTGAAAATTTAAGAGAAATTTAAGAAAATGTAAGGGTAAAATTTTCCTTTAACAGTTATTGGGTACATAAGGCATATTTTTGAAATAATAAACAAATTAATAACTGAATACAATTATGTGTAATACCAATTTATTCTATTACCTTAGGTGGCAGTCCAATCCTGTGGAAGCGCTGGCCCACTTTAGGCACCTTCTCCAGAGCTAGCCTTTTTCCTCGAGATTTGACCCTATCTATAGCACTATAGTTGAATGTTTCACTGGCCAAATACACCACCTAAAAGTAGGAATTCTGATTTAAAGCGAGGAAAAATTTTGCAAACACAACATTTTTAATGTGAAGGCAGTGGCCTGCCTGAGTGTTTATACCTTGGTCCTAGGAACAATATTGAGCTCCAGTTTCTGATCAACCAAACTAGCTCCAGCCTCTGAGAGGTAACCCTGGTTCAGGACCAAACAGTCACGGCCAAAACAGCAGGGACAACACAGTTTCTGGAGCCACTTGGTCCACTTGGGATTCAGCTGCCCGTAGGGTTCTTCATTTTTCGGTTTGAAGACACCAATGATCTTCTGCAAAGTGAGACAGAGAGGAAGAAAGTTACAACAAAAAGCAGATAAAGGGGCCCGCATAGTGAAAATAGGCAGGTTTGAACATGTATGAGACAACTAGAAGATTTCAAGGACAATATTTTCTTTTATTTGTAGACTTGACGAAAAACACTGAAATGCAGAGCACAAACAGGGGATAATAGAAAGCAGGGTTATCTTACAGAGGAGTTTAAATGATAAGAACCATTAACTGACTTGGACTGAAGTTGTGAACTGCCACCATACTCAGGTTTAAGTCAAACTATAAACTTTAAACTTCCCGTAAAGGCTGCAGAGGAGAATTTGACAGGATGGGCGGATTTTTGGGTGTGGTTTTTACATTTCTTTATAGAAATCACATGTTACATTACATGGTGTGTATAGTGTCTTTCACACACCAGTTACAACATAAAACTTGGCCCTTGAAAAGAGTTATATCCTCATAGGGAGCTAGCACATGACTGCTAATCACAGTAGTGACTAAAGAAACCGGTGAGGTGGGGGTAAATGGGAGCAGCAGGTCACTGGATAAAAACCTCACACATTCAGCCTTTACAGACTGAATGTGGGAGGTTTTTACACACACACACACACTTAGCCTTTATAGGCCAGAGAAAGTAGCACAATAAAGCTGTTTTGATCAGATGGAAAAGGCAAGTTAATTTGTGTGGATCCATTCCAGGTGCCTTGAGACAAACTTCTCTCTTCTTATACAACTTAACACACTGTCAATAGGGACAAACTGGGAAGAGGGTGCCAGTGAGCTGCTCTAGCTGGCTCCAATGATCAAAGTTTAGTCATTCATTTGGCATGATTAACAAGAGTCAGAAGTAGCTGATGAGGGTGACATCTGAAAAAAAGAAGCCTAAAACTCATCCTTATCTTGATTCGCTGATTTATCTTGACTGTGCATCAGTTTTAAGACTGCTGCTGCTGTAACAAATCTGTTAACACTTTGTTCTCTGTCTCGATTTGTAATACAGGCAAAAACAACAACAACAACAACAGAAAGCATCCTGAAACAAATAAGGCAGACATTTTGTCTTTGAATATGTGCTGCTCACACTGTGATAGCTGGGCAAATACAGATTCACTGACAGATTACCTACACCAGCTGGGATGTAGATAATGAACATTTACATTTACACTTATAGTAACAATTGTGATGAAAGCATTTTAGAGGGAGCTAAGCTACTCAAGATAGGAGTTGAAAATAGTAACTGTATTGCATTTGGTATATTATTTCTGCCTATATTTTTAAACAGTTTTGGGATAAGAAATTTTTTCTAAGCGGTCTGCAGTATAACTCTGATTTAAAGTGCTCTGATGTGCAATGAATAATCTGGGAATAACAGTGTGGCCAGTAAAATAAATAGAAGGTCCATTTTTTTAAACCTCTTTTTCAATGATCTTGTGCTGGCACAGTTAGCACTTAAAGTTCCTGGTTTGAACCCTGGCTGGAGCTATTCTGTGGAGTTTGCACGTTGTCCCTGTGCAGATGTGGGTTCCCTGTGGGCATTTCAACTTCCTCTCACAGCACATTAGGTGATTACAAATTGATCGTGAGTGTCAGGTAGGTAAATGCTTAAAAAAGAAATGTCTGAGAACATAACATAAGGAGGAGGAGAACTCTGTAAATGAATTAATTCAAACCAACGTCCTGTGTGCATCCTCTTCATTGTTATTCTTTTTGTTTAGCTGATTATTAGTTTATCTAGCACAGCACTGGGTAATGTTGTTCTTTGCAGAACTTACAGTTTATCTGCCAAGTCATCATGGGCTACTTACACAAGGCCTTTTCTACAAGTCCCACTTAGGCATCACCAACAACACTTCAGGTTTCACAAATCACTCGCTGACACGATCAGTACGAGGCAGATTTAAGTTAGCAGCTCTTCTTACCCCCTGTGAATCTTTGACAAAGTAGCTTCCACTGGAACCCTGATAGATTCTCTCGGGGTATATCCCCTCCTCTATGGCTCGTTCGGCCTTTCGGATGATCTCCCTGAACTCGGGATCTTCTGGGAATTCATTCCTGTGTGCCTCCCGGGGCGTGTTTCCACGGTCCCGGTCCAGAAGCGGCTGTCTCTCCCGATTGCGTCCCGGACTGCCGGCCGGGATGCGCACCACGGAGCCCGGTGTGCCTCCAAATGCGCCCCGGGGGCTGGTGGGCTCTGTGTGGCAGTAAGTGAAATCACCCGAGTCCCGGAGCGGAGAGACAAGTGGACTCGTCTCGTCCATGACTGAAGAGGTAAACGAGGAGTTCCTTTAACTCCTAGAGAAAGATACAGAGAAAAAATAAAAGAGAAAAAAAGAAAGTGTTACCGATGTTTTGTTGGCTAGCACTGACGCTGGCTAACAAGGAACAACAAGAAAAAAAAAATCAGATGACCGTCAGCTTCCTGGAAGAGGCGGGACCTCTGAAGTGTTTTGATATGCAACCAATCAGCGTTCAAACAGTCCCGTCATAAACCTAATCTCTAGCAGTGAGTGGACAATTTAATTCCGCCCACGGAAGACACGTGAGAGCATAGCTAACCCAATCAATTAACTCCACAAAAAAGCCTCTGAGAAACATGTTTAGTGTTTTGTTTTGTTTTTATCATGAATGCTTTTGGGATATTATCGGACTGAGGTACAATAATTTTACTTGTGGGACTTATGGCAATTTCTGTTAGGCTTATGTTCAAAAGTGCTGCATAAAAATCCTTTCAAAGTAATGAAGACAATAAGATCAATTAACGTCATAATACAATTATGGAAACTGCCACAGCAGGCTGTTTTTTATTAAATTATTTAAATAAAAGTGATAAAAGTATAAGTGAGTGGATTAAAAAATATATTTTATACACAACTCGATCCATTTTGGTCAGGAATAGTAATGAATTTCATGGGTCCACATACAACAAGAGACAACCATAAAGGAAGAGCCTTTTGTAAGTGTTTTCATAAAATATTATGATTGCATTGCAATCTTATTTCTAAGACGCTTACTGTCAAGTACCATTCAGGCTGCTCCGGTTATGGAGGTGACACATAAGAGGAGATGTGAGGGGTCCTCCCGAAGGAAAGTTTGGGAATCAGACACTTCATTTCTAGCATTCTGGTAATGTATTTCTTAATGTAAAGAATTTTTTTTTAAACTCAGGCAATGAGTGACAGTTCAACACATAACACAGTAAGGTATGGTATTTATCACTTTCAAATAATTTATTCTAAATTATTTTTATTTTATATTATCAGGCACATCTATGATTTACTCTTTTGTCTTGTCACGTTTGTCTAGCTCTGCTTAACACAAGACAGATCGGCGGAAGGACATCCGGCTGAAAAATCAGTGCCACATCAAAATATGCGCTGTAGCGACCTCTTGCGAACAAGGGAGCATCCGAAAGAAGCATCCGAAGCAGTTGTCTGGTTCAGAGACATTTCTGTCTGACATCAGATTAAAGTTGACTTGTTCCTCTCAATGATAAATGAACTCTTTTTCATATTTGAGGTATATGTGTGTGGAGTGGGGGAGGTAAGTCCTCTGCCTCTTTCATGTTTTTACTGGGAAAGATAAATGTATGTGTTTTAAATATGTCCACCAATGTGTCCCCCTAAAATGTACACCTATGGATGGCATTATTGGTTTCATCATAACTGAGGTGTAGCTGCTGGTATATGTGCACTTATTTGCCCCTTCTCTCTTTTTGTCCCTGTTGTATAATGGAAACAAAAAAGCAAGTTTAATATCTTAATTAGGGGCTATAGGCACTTATTTGGCTCCTTAAATGCTGAACGGTTCATTCTGACTCTTTTGCCCTTATCACTGAAATTCCAGAATTCAGGGGTGTCAAAATCTAAACCTTTCTGAATGTAGTGTCACACTGACAGAGAGTGGTTTAAATGTGGGGCTTTTGAAGTGTGTAGTCATCACACAACTACCACACAGTGTGATTAATGTCTGAAAATTCCAGTGAGTAACAGGAAAGCCCCACTTACATCTTAGAGTTTATAACCACCAGTCATACCCCATTTAATCATTTTAAAACTATGTTAAATGAAGTTTAGAATATTGATAATAATAAATCATCTAATCATATATAAATGATATGTTCTCATTTGAGAGACCTCTCAGTGAAGTTGCCTACTTTTCAGAGTTAAAAGAGAAAATCAGTTGACAATACTGATACACTTTTCAAATAGTCTGTGATGTTGTTAGCATTGTCTTTTTACTGGTTTTCAGCATAAACTCACCAGCCACTTTATTAGGCCAACGTGAAACCTAAAATAACCCAATACAATAGTTATGCCATCATTTTTACTTTTACTAATAATCATGTGATGACGCTACTCTGTGTTTATCATTAAGATCATACAAGGTGGTACTGGTTTAGAGCTTCAAGTGTTTCTAACATTTTGTCCCCTTTATCTATGTTAATAAACTGAACAAAATATTTAGAACACCTTTGAACATGATGGATTTCAGTAAACTGCCTATAATGACCTAAAGAATAATGCAAGTATCCAATAAAGTGACCAGTGAGAGTATGAAGTGTAGGATTTTTTTTTCAGTAAGTGGTGAATATTCGTGATTTTTTTTTTCTCCCTGGCACGTGTCAAAATGATGCACAAACGCCGGTGCGGACGTGCCGCTGCGCGCATCTTCCTGCCTTCCTCCTCCTCCGGCGCATGCAGCTCGCCTTCTGATTGGTGGAAACCAACAGGAAGAGAGGAAGAGGACTTAGATCGTGAGAGCTGTCAAATTGCACTGGACGAACAAACTCCGCGAATTTGCCGCAGCAGCAGTCATATCATCACTCCAGATCACATTAAACAATAGCGCTCCTGTTTCTTTGTAGGAACCTTTAGGGTTTTGGCGAAGTGAGGACAGATCTGAGAGCGTTGCTGCTGCTTTTTAGGAGGAGTCGCTTACCCCGTAGTTCCCGGAAATACAGCGCAGAGGGCATCGGTGTGAGGATGGCTGCATACAAGCTTGTGCTGATCCGCCATGGAGAGAGCTGCTGGAACCAGGAGAACCGCTTCTGCGGCTGGTTCGACGCGGACCTGAGTGAGACTGGGGAGCAGGAGGCAAAGAGAGGAGGACAGGCCCTGAGCGGTACGGTATCAGATAATATCACCGGGCCTAATCGGACTTTCTCTCGATCATTGGATTAAGGCACAGCAAGCCGGTGCTTATGCAACTTTGTTGAATGTGGAAACAGGTAGTAGGCCCAGTGCAGCAGCAGGGGAAATACGCAAGGGATGGAAGTCATTCTCGCCGGTTATTTCGCAGGCTGTTAGGCCACACTGTAACTGCTTCAAGTAAAAAATAATGTAGAAAATGCATTCTGCAAATGGATCCATTTATTCAGTATAGGATGGATTAAACACGGTCTCCCTGCTGCAGGTGGCGCTTTCCATGCGCTTCCCTCCCACTGGTGCACACAGTCTGGTGGCTCCCGGTGCAACAATTGTAACTTCTATAATCTTCCCGTAAAGAAAGTAATACTTATTTGTGTTTTTACTCATTGATGGATGATACATCGATTGAGTAAAAACGCTTGCGTTATGAATTAAGTTTGTTCTTTAACCGCAGAGATATTTAGGAGAGTCATAATCTGATTCAAAATAGTTATTTTAGATGCATGCTTATCAAAATGTTTTTCCTAAGCATTTAGTAATGATAAACATAAAGCTGCATCATTCATCTCTAATTAAAATTTGAGCATAAAGCCAGACTGCTGACCAAAGATGCTTTTATTATCAGAGGGTAAAATATTGCTGTTTGCTGAGTCATCATGCTGGATTTTGTGGGATTAGGTGGGTACACATACATGCACACCAGTTGGCATTTTCCATGACCTAAAAATCCCATGCTGGCACATCTTGCAGCATTCAGTCTGCCAGTCCCTTGTGGCTATTGACTAAGCAAAATCCTATGTGCAATTGTTAGAAGAGGGGCAATAACCCATGAAGGCATTCATTACTTAATCCAGTGACATCTATAGTAGCTGCAGTGGTATTTCTTCACAAAAAATATGACAAGAATGCAGCTTTGTTTGCAAATGAGTCTGAAATGTCCTCTCTGTTTCTTCTCAGATGCTGGCTACAAATTTGACATTTGCTACACCTCTGTCCTTAAGAGGGCCATCCGCACCCTGTGGTTTGTCCTGGACAGCATCGACCAGATGTGGCTGCCTGTCCACCGGACCTGGCGCCTCAATGAACGCCACTATGGTGGCCTGACAGGGCTGAACAAGGCTGAAACAGCAGCCAAACATGGGGAAGCCCAGGTCAAGATCTGGAGGCGATCATTTGATATTCCTCCCCCACCTATGGATGAGGGACACGCCTACTATCAGACCATAAGCAAGGTGACAGCTCTGGAAAATTGTGATATATTGACTCTTTGTCTCATGCAAGTGTGGAGTCGTTATTTCATCACTGTAAGCCCACATTGCTTAAACAATTTTGCCAACACTGACTTCTTTTCCTGTAGGATCGGCGTTATGCTGACCTGACGGAGGACCAGCTCCCCAGCTGTGAGAGTCTTAAGGATACTATTGCCCGGGCACTTCCTTTCTGGAATGAAGAGATAGTTCCACAGATCAAGGAGGGAAAGAGGGTGCTGATTGCTGCCCATGGCAACAGTCTCCGGGGCATTGTCAAGCATCTGGAGGGTAACATTTTTTCAGTGTTAATTTACTTGATATTAAGACCACAGCAAGCAATGCTATTTGTTAGATAAAATGCTCCAATAGTCATCAAAATCACACACAGGGTTGAGAGGTCAAGTTCAGTGACTAGAATTAGCAGTGGTGATGCCTAGCAGAGAGTTAGTGGCCAAGGTAGCAACCACATGTCACTTAATGTGACCACACTCCTAATAATGCAACTTTAAGCCTTCCTTTAAAAATTTCCCAACTTTGGGATAAATAGATTAGGCAGTTTAACATAGGAGATTATGAGGACTGATGTGCTTTTATAGCCAGTTTCAAGGGGCCATTTGAGAAACTGTAGGTTCAGTGATTATAAATAATTATATAGTGCATGCTTTTGTATCTTATGAAATAAAAATATTATTTTATATCAGATAAAGCTCCACACACAGCCCAGAAATATCATGACTTTTGTTGCCATTCTTTTGATCGTTGTTTTCCAGCATTCTGATCTTCTTCCAAGCCTAAAGTGACAATCAAACTTTTACCCAGCAAGTAGCTACTTAGTCACCATTTTATGTCATACCCATTAAAACTGGCAAATGCAAGCATGCATTTATCACACCCAGCTATCATCAGCTGTCACACATTGTAAGTGAAGCTCCTGTTACTTGGCCCTAAGCCCCAGGCATCTGCATCCAAATGTATTACAAGCAATGCATGTGTCATTGTTTCACAGGTATGTCAGAGGAAGCCATCATGGAGCTGAACCTTCCCACAGGCATCCCCATTGTGTATGAGTTGGACAAGAACCTGAAGCCTATTGGACCCATGAAGTTCCTGGGAGATGATGAGACTGTAAAGAAGGCCATGGAAGCTGTGGCTGCTCAGGGCAAAGCCAAGAAATAGACTTGTCCTTCCTTTGGGAGCCAGATCAATCATCTGCTGTTTTGCATAAAGTTACAAAAGGGTCATTAACTGTTTGTCATCAGACTTGAGCACAGGTAGACACACAATGTGCACTTTATCTTAACACCCAGCTTTCACACAAATGTACCATCTGGTGTTTAATTTGACTACACTTTACTTTGTTACATACTGAAACATGCATTTCATTATTAGATTGTGGATATCAGTTGTAATATGGTTTAAGTGCTGACCAAATATAAATTAGGGACCAGCAAACAGAGACTACCCCAGCAGAGTTGTTCCAAGTATTCCTTCCTACTTACAATCCATGTAGATGAAGCTCACTGGGAACAGGAAAAACCTATACACTAGCACTGGCTGTTAAAGAGTGAGCTTGTTTGCTCTACACTGCTGAATTTTGTTTGTTGTGGCATTGTGCTAAAAATTATTAAATGTTATAAGTCATTATGCAGTGAACTGTGTGTGAGGTGTAATTTTTTTTCCAGCACAACTTTTTTTCCTCATGAATCCTATGGTAATGGCATGACAAAAATACTGATGCACCGAGCGGGCCACCTTCCTGATGCAATATGACCTACATGGACAAAGACTGAGAACATACACATGTGCACATATATATACACACACATATATCAACTATGTATGTGTGCATGCGTGCATGTTCTCACTCCTTGTCCATGTATATCATATGTTAGTCATATGTAATATGACTTATATGAACAAGGACTGAGAACATGCACACATCTATATATCAAGTATATATGATATATGTGTGTTCTCAGGCCTTGTCCATGTATGTCATATTCTGAAATGAGCTCCTCCAAGAGTGGCTCAAACCAATAGATATAGGAAGTGGCTAACATCAAGAACTCCTACCAGTGGCTAGAAAAGACCAGCCTGAAGGACAGCAATGAGAATGTGCCCTAAGCACCAGATCCAGCGGCAGGAGTCTACCAAAGCAGAGAGGACCCAATATTTCAAAACTTTAAGCCTTCCAGCTACATTTCTCATGAGACTCAGACACTGAGTTTTGTAAATTGCAACCAGTCCAAAATGTGAGATATTGTCTTAGTAGAGTGTGGGGGTGGGGGTGGGGTAATAGAAAGGAAGACCTGGTTACCCTCAGTGCAAATGTAGTACTTAGTTGGTGTATGGAATATGAGGGGGTCTTTGAAAGTTTTTTCAAAAGTTTGATAAACAACATAACAGTAAACATTATTTAAAAGAAATTGCTCTGGAGTGGCAATTTTCAGCTCATATGACATTTTAAAAGCCTGTTCAGATGAACAGATTTTTTAAATAAATAAACTGATAATAAAATTTACATTTTAAAGCCGTAATAGTTTCAATAAGCTCAATAAAGCTTAATGCTGGATGTAGCTCGACTACTGATTTCATAATTAACGGTCCATATATATAACTTATTAAATCATTTACGAACACACACGGTGAGTAACGCTACAATCATGGTGGATCTCGATGCGTCAGTATTTTTGTTCCGCTTACGTTGAGACTGGCCAATCAGAATCGACTCCAGCCCTTGGTCATAGCCAATAGGCTGCCGGGGTGTTCTCCTCGAAAACATGTCGCCCATGAAGCTGTGTGTCCCCGGTGAGTCGCGTAAATTTATCTCTACTAGCACTTAAGAAGTATATGTGCTGATGTGTAACCTGTATTATTCTTATGTTGGGATATGTAGACAACATTACTTTAAAAGAAGATGAAGTTAAACGTGTGAAACCACGGTAATTATTTCCAGCTGCCATGCGTGGAGTGGGATTTCACTTCAGCACGTTTAAACTGCAGTATCTTATAATCAATGATTGGATCAGCTGAGTATCAGATGGAGTCGGGGTGTTCGTATCACATTTTTTTTAAATTTATTACCGTATTTGCAGGGCTGAAAGTTCCTGACTTTTGCTTTCCATTGCAGATCAGATCTGATCCGCAGCCCTGCCCATCGCCTCGGGCACGATAACGCATTCCTGAGCTCATTTGTTTTGGCGCAGTCGTGGGAAATCCGCAGTCTTATCAAGCACATGGCAGGAGTAGTCTCATAGTGCTTATATTGTAAAAACATTAGTATTTGAAATATCATGCAGGAGTAGCATTTAATGTCATTTCATGACAGATTAAAAGAGCACAAAATAACAAGATAAGTCATTCTACTGCAAAAATATGAAGGGTAGTAATGTGTCATATGACCTGAATTACATTTTGTGTTTCAGTTTTGTTGTCCATGATGTGTTGTGTTTGGAAATCTCTTGTAAAAATTCTGCAAATACATTCTCAGTTAGGCCCACAAAGCTGTTGCATCAAAGCATCCTGATGTAGCTTCTCAATTAAAGTTGACAGATGGTTTAAATAATGAGGTTGCATACTCTTGGATCTGTATTATGTCCTCAAGAGAAGAGCTATCTCTATGATGGTCATCTCAATTACAGAAGCTAACCAACCTGCTGGACTAAAGCCCAGTATAAGATAAAGACTATTTTGGATGGTGAATCATGCACAGTTGCTCTTATTTTATTATGAATTAATTATTTTATTTTATTTTTACCAGGAATGGTGCACCTCTGCAACCCAAGCACTAACACTACATCTTTATCCTTTTATTTGTACTCAGGTGACAAACTATGCAGCGCAGAAGACTGCATTCCTGGCACAGGAGTATACCTGCGTCATGGATACATATACTCATCACTAGCAGGCTATGTGCTCAGGAAGAATGAGGGAGAGGAGGTGAGGGGTGTGGTGGGTGTGGGTAAGAGAGGGAAGGGGAAGGTTTCATAAGCAATGAGGCAAGTGCTTTGTATGTATTTTGCAATGTCTGGGGCATGACTGAGTTGATTTTTTAATGTCTAAAATGATATGCACATCATACGTATGACCTCTGTTGGGATATTTTCTCATTTTAGTTACCAGTGATCTCAGTGGTGAGGGAAACAGAAACGCAACTGCTACCAGATGTAGGAGCAATAGTCACCTGTAAGGTATGCAGTGGAATAAGAAGTTGTTTTACTATAACTGGATGTTCTGAGCAAATCATTCTACACAGTTTAAGTTCTGTTTTTAATTTTTTTTTTAACAGGTGACCAGTATCAACCCCAGGTTTGCCAAAGTCCACATCCTTTATGTAGGGTCCACACCACTGAAGGATCGCTTTAGGGGAACTATCAGGTAACCACAAAAAATGACTCTATAACAGGGCCAGTTTTTCCCTGCAGTGTTACTGTAGACTGTTAAGCCACGTACACACCGGAAGCAATTTGCTCGTCGCGCATCGCTTTGAAGCTGCCAGCTGGTCACTTGCAGACTTTCCAGGCGCCTAGTTGACCCTGTCATGTATTTACTAGCAGATCATACATTCCCTTAAAAAAGTATTGGAACAGTACTGCCAATTCCTTTATTTCTGCTGTAGACTGAAAATATTTGGGTTTGATATTAAAAAATGAATGTGAGACAAAAGATTTGTAGTTTGTAGTTAGACGAGTAACCAACATGGAAACCAGAGAGCTGTCTGTGGGTGAAAAACAAGCAATTGTGAAGCTGAGAGAACATGGAAAATCAAATCGGAGTCATTGCACAAAGATTGGCCATAGCCACTACAACCGTTTGGAACATCCTGAAGAAGAAAGTCTTCACTGGTGTACTAAGTAACAGATGTTGAAGAAGGAGACTAAGGAGAACAGCAGTTGATGACAGAGACATTCTAAGTGCTGTAAAGAAAGACCCTAAAACAACTGCTAGTGACATCAACAACAACCTCCAGAGGGCAGGAAAGACGGTATCACAATCTACTGTTTGCAGAAGAGCTCATGAACAATACAGTGGCTTCACCAGAAGATGCAAACCACTAACCAGCAAGAAGAACAGGAAGTCCAGGCTGGAATTTTCCAAGTAGTCCAGAAACAAGCCTCAGAAATTCTTGGACAAAGTTTTATGGACTGATGAGACAAAGATTAACCTTTACCAAAGTGATGCAATGGCTGAAGTTTGGAGAAAGAAAGGGTCTGCTCTCCCAAACATACAAGCTCATCTGTGAAACAGAGTGGAGGTAATATCATGGCTTGGGCTTGCATGGCTTCTTCTGGGATAAGCTCATTAATCTTCATTTATGTCACACATGATGACAGCAGTACAATGAACTCAGAAGTCTACAGAAACATTTTGTCTGCCAGTTTAAAGAAAGATACAACTAAACTGATTGGGAGATCCTTCATCATGCAGCAAGATAATGACCCAAAACATACGTCCAAAACTGCAAAGGAGTTCATCAGCGGCAGGAAGTAAAAGGTTTTAGACTGGCCTAGTCATTCTCTAGATTTAAACCCTACAGAGCATTTAACCTGCTAAATAGGCAACTGAACGGAGTAACCCCCCCAAAACAAACAGCTGATAGAAGCTGCAGTGAAAGCCTGGAAAAGCATCACAATAGAAGAAGAATAAAGTTTAGTGATGTCAGTGGGTCACAGAGTTGATGCAGTTATTCCAAGCAAATGATTTGCAACTAAATATGAAGTCTTATTCACTTTAATCTATTTTGAGTTGATCAGTTCCAAAACTTTGACTTGCATGCCAAATGGGTGGGTTCAGACAAAAGGTGCTATACTTCAGAACTGTTTGAGATTCAGATTTAAGTACCTGGAAATAAAAGCTGAGACATTCTTTTGTCTCATATACTAATTTTTTTATTATTTATTTTTATATCAAATGTTTTCAGTCTACAGCAAAAATAAATGGATTGGTCTCACTGTTTACTTTAGGAGGAGAGTGTATGTCAGTCAATGCTATTCTTCACTCTCATTGGTAGTCTCTTCTATCCCTCACCTGAATGTTTATTGTAGGTCCTGCCCACTTCGTAGGTCCTGCCAGGAGTTATTTTGCCTGTAGTCGCTTGAGGTTGCCAAATATTCACTTTCTATGGTCTCTGGTTGCCATGTCGCTGCGAATTGCTTCCAGTGTGTACGCAGCTTTGAGCTGAGAATAAAGAAGCCCTTTTAAAATTGCTGATATCACATTACTAGTCTGTAGAGAGATTTATGTACTGTAAATAAATATATACTTCATCCAGATTTTAACATTATTAACTCAATATAAATATTTTCAAAATGGAAACTTAATCCTATGAAAATTTCCAGCAATAAGTGTCCAGGTAGTCTTATCAGACAGAAAAGGGAAAAAAGCTTTTTCTTCCTGGATTTTGATTGGATGGGCAAGACACTCATAGCCACAACTGTATTGGCCTGGCTCCAGAGTGAGTTTTACGGTCATATTTACCTATTTACAAATTACCGAAACACAAGCTCACACTCTGTCTCTCTACAGAAAAGAAGATGTACGTGCAACAGAGAAAGACAAGGTCTGTTTGAATTGCTGTATTCTTCTCATATCATTCATCAGTTTCTTCTACATCTGATGGTTTTTACGGTTAAGGTTTGCTTATTGGTTACTGTTATTCTTCACTGTTACAGGTGGAGACATACAAAAGCTTCAGACCTGGTGACATTGTCTTGGCAAAAGTTGTATCCTTCCCCTTATTATTCCTTCACTGGCAGCTTTCAACCAGAGGCATGCTTGTCATTTCTTTTCATTTACGTATTTGTGCACTTTGAAGTCTTTCCCAAGGGTGAGACTGTCAACACCAAGTTTTTTTTTTCCTTCATGAGGTGCCTGAGGGAGAAAATGTGGTACACATAAACTGCAACATAACTGGTTGGTGGAGTCAAAATAGTCCCTGTTCCAGAAATTTTAGCAAGAGTGAATGATGAATAACTGCAGAAACTATGCAGCTTATGTGACTTTTTTCCTTCTTGTAAACTCCTCAGCTCAACACAGCTAAAAATAAATATGTAGCATGTACACATAGTCCACTTTTGGAATAATAATTTCTAATGTCTGATTTTGCTGTATGTTGCTTGCATATATTGCTAATCCTTGACCCTAACACAACAGCTTTCCCTTGGTGACGTTCAGTCTAACTACCTGTTGACAACAGCAGAGAATGAACTGGGAGTAGTTGTGGCACACAGTGAAGCAGGTAAATATCACATAGACAGTACCAGTCAAAAGTTTGGACACACTCACCCATTCATATGAATGCCAATGGGTGAGTTAAAGGTTGTTTAAGTCTTGAAGCACTGGAGGACTCCAGCACAGTGCTGCTCAGATTATTAGCATCCCATTGGAACGCAAGGTAGTGCTATCTGCAGGATTATCTGTCCACAGAAAAGTTTCTATTAGGCCTGTTATTGCCACTTGAAGACTGTAACAACACAAGTGATTTGCATAGTGAGAAACAAATTTATCAAACATTTTCTTTAGCTCTACTGCTGCTTTGCAGAAATATAACTGTGCCTAGGTATACATTTCATCATATCTTCACTGTTTTCCTGTAAACCAGGTGCTCAGATGGTTCCCATCAGTTGGTGTGAGATGCAGTGCCCACTTACGCATGCCAAAGAGTTCCGTAAAGTGGCACGAGTGCAGCCCGAATATCTACAAGCGTGAGAGCCCTGAAACATCTTCCCACCACAAGGAGTGCACAATTTTCCTCCCCTTTCTTCAGTTGCTCTCGTCAAGTAGCCTCGCAGCTGTTTTTAGACGCTATCTGAGGGATGATTCACGGGCTACTTCTGGTTTTGTGTCTTAAGTGTTTTGTAAAATGCTGTCCCTCTGCACATTTAGTCATCCTTTCATTGTACTGGATTTCAAGCACTGAAGAGACCATCTTGCAAAAAAAAAAGTGGCTAAATTCCAAACAATTTTGCAACTGCTAAATCCACATGCCAGTAAAGTGGGTGTTTAAAGTTGCCTTTCAATGTTCTGATGGCAGTCAGATTAGAACTGTATCAGTTCACTCAAGATATTGCTATGCAGCTGCCAAATTGTCACATATTAAAAACATCAAAATTTAGCAACTAGCCAAGGAATGTTAATTCCATGGATGCAGGAGTCACTCAGTTTGGCTGTTAAGTATTACAGCAGAGAAATGTGGCAGGTCATAAGGTTGCTTAGTGGATGAATGGATGATCTCTAAAGTCAAGACAAAACTGGACTATGTATGTCTGAAGAGATCAGAAGGGGAGACAAATTGAGCCAAAAGTGCTACAGAGGAAGTGGTGTACTTTTTTTTTTTTTTGCAGAGATGTCCATGCAGCTAACCTGATTGGCCACAATACTGAAGAACTGCATATGATAGTCAAATACTTTTGATGTCCAGCACATTATCTTGAAGATTGAAAGAACTACAAGAAAGCAATAATACATTTTCATTGACATATACTTGGACTTCTCTTGTTACTACTTCACTTTACCTCAAATGTGCAAGAGTGAAATAAAAATGACTATCAAAACTGGGTTTTAATACATTCATTTTACTATATCACAAAAGTGGAAGAGGAAGGATGGATGGATGGACAATATATTCTAATCACTTTCTTAGGTACACCTTGCTTGCACTGGGCTGATCACACCTTTTGGCTTCTGAAGTTCCTTAATTCTTTGTGGCATAGATTCAACAAAGTGCTGGAACCCTTCCTCTGATTTTGGTCCATGTTGGCATAATGGCATCACAGTTTCTGCAGATTTGTTGACTGCACATCCATGGTGCAAATCTCCTATTCCACCACATCCCAAAGGTGCTCTGTGCGCAGTGAACTCATTTCCATGTCCACTGATGCAAGACGAGATTTTGTCCCTACCATCCTAATATCACAGCAGAAAACAAGACCAGGCAACATTTTTCCAATCTTGTTGTCCAATTTTTGTGAGCCCATGTGAGTTGTAACCTCAGTTGCCTGTTCTTAGGTGACCAGAGCAGTAGCCCATCTCCTTCAAGGTGACACACATTAGATGCTCTTCTGCATACCTCAGGTGTAACATGGTCATTTGACTTAATGTTCAATTCAATTCCATTTTATTTATATAGCGCCAAATCACAACAGTCGCCTCAAGGCGCTTTGTATTGTGGGTAAAGACCCTACAATAACACAGAGAAAACCCAACAGTCAAAACGACCCCCTATGAGCAAGCACTTGGCGAAGGTGGGAAGGAAAAACTCCCTTTTAACAGGAAGAAACCTCCAGCAGAACCAGGCTCAGGGAGGGGCAGTCATCTGCTGCGACCGGTTGGGGCTGAGGGGAGAGAGACAGGACAAAAGACATGCTGTGGAAGAGAGGCAGAGATTAATAATAATGATTAAGTACAGAGTAAAGCATAAACAAGTAAATAAGGTGAATGAGAAGAAACAGTGCATTATGGGACACCCCCACCCCCGCAGCCTAGGCCTATGGCAGCATAACTAAGGGGTGTTCAGGGTCACCTGCTCCAGCCCTATCTATAAGCTTGATTAAAAAGGACAGTTTTAAGCCTAATCTTGAAAATAGAGAGGGTGTCTGTCTCCCAAATCCAAGCTGGGAGCTGGTTCCACAGACGAGGGGCCTGAAAGCTGAAGGCTCTGCCTCCCATTCTACTTTTAAGTATCCTAGGAACCACAAGTAAGCCAGCAGTCTGAGAACGAAGTGTTCTATTGGGGTGATATGGAACTATAAGGTCTTTGAGATAAGATGGGGCCTGATTATTCAAGACCTATGTTAGGAGAAGGATTTTAAATTCTACTCAAGATTTAACAGGGAGCCAATGAGCCTACATATTTGTTTAATATGTGAATTGAAGGACATATCCTGGTCAAAAATGACTCCCAAGATTTCTCACAGTGTTCCTGGAGGCCAAAGTAATGCCATTCAGAGTAAGTAGTGGTTTGACACCATGCTTCTAAGATTTGTGGGGCCTAGTACAAGAACTTCAGTTTTATCAGAATTTAGAAGCAGGAAATTAGAGGTCATCCAGGCCTTAATGTCTTTAAGACATTCCTGTAGTTTAACTAATTGATGTGTATCATCTGGCTTCATGGATGGGTAAAGCTGAGTATCATCTGCATAACAATGAAAATTGGTGCAATGCATTCTAATAATACTGCCTAAGGGAAGCATGTACAATGTAAATAAAATTGGACCTAGCACAGAACCCTGTGGAACTCCATAATTAACCTTAGTGTATGAAGATGACTCCCCATTTACATGAACAAATTGAAGTCTATTAGATAATTATGATTTAAACCACTGCAGTGCAGTACCTTTAATACCTATGGCATGCTCTAATCTCTGTAATAAAATGTTATGGTCAACAGTATCAAAAGCTGCACTGAGGTCCAACAGGACAAGCACAGAGATGAGTCCACTGTCAGAGGCTGTAAGAAGATCATTTGTAACCTTCACTAATGCTGTTTCTGTACTGTGATGACTTCTGAAACCTGACTGAAACTCTTCAAATAAACCGTTCCTCTGGAGATGATCACTTAGCTCTTTTACAACTACTCTTTCAATGATTTTGGAGAGAAAAGGAAGGTTGGAGATTGGCCTATAATTAGCTAAGACAGCTGGGTCAGGTGATGTCTTTTTAAGTAGCGGTTTAATTACAGCCATCTTGAAGGTCTGTGGTACATAGCCAACTAATAAAGACAGATTGATCATTTTTAAGATTGAAGCATCAATAATCGGAAAGACTTCTTTGAACAGTCTAGTAGGAATGGGATCTAATAAACATGTTGCTGGTTTGGAGGAAGTAACTAGTGAAGGTAACTCCAAAAGATCAACTGGAGTGAAAGTGTCTAAACAAATACCAGCAGTGCTGAAAGCAGCTGAACATGAAGATAAATCTTGGAGATGGTTTTGAATAATTTTTTCTCTAATGTCTAAAAATTTATTTGTTAAGAAATCCATGAAGACATTACTAGTTAAAATGAAAGGAATACTCGGCTCTACAGAGCTCTGACTCTTTGTCAGCCTGGCTACAGTGCTGAAAAGAAACCTGAGGTTGTTCTTATTTTCTTCAATTAATGATGAATAGTAAGATGTCCTAGCTTTACGGAGCTCTTTTTTATAGAGCAACAAACTCTTTTTCCAGGCTAAATGAACATCTTCTACTTTAGTGAGATGCCATTCCCTCTTCAGCTTACAGGTAATCTGCTTTAAGCTGTGCGTTTGTGAATTATACCACGGAGTCAGACACTTCTGATTTGAGGCTTTCCTTTTCAGAGGAGCCACAGTATCCAAAGTCATATGCAGTGAGGATGTAAAACTATTGATGAGATAATCTACCTCACTGGGAGCAGAGTTTAGGTAGCTGCTCTGCACTGTGTTGGCACATGGCACTGAAGAGCATAATAATGAAGGAATTAGATCCTTAAACTTAGTTACAGCACTTACAGAAAGACTTCTACTGTAATAAAACTTGTTCCCCACTGCTGTGTAATCCATTAAAGGCAGGAGGGGGCTTTCAGGGAATACTGTTAGGTCTTCAGTTTCTATGCCACATGTCAGGACAAGATCCAGAGTATGATTAAAGTGGTGGGTGGGCTCCTTTACATTTTGAGAGAAGCCAATTGAATCTAATAATAGATTAAATGCAGTGTTGAGGCTGTCATTTTCAGTATCTGCATGGATGTTAAAATCATCCACTATAATTATTTTATCTGAACTGAGCACTAAATCAGATAAAAAAAAGTCTGAGAAATCAGACAGAAACTCTAAGGAGCAGGTGGACGATAGATAAGAAAAAATGAAACAGGTTTTTGAATTTCCCAATTAGGGTGGGCAAGACTAAGAGTCAGGCTTTCTTTTTTTTTTTAACATTTAAATTTTTATTATGGGATTTTAGTATATTGAGGTTAACTTCAAGAATGCACATCAACAATTTCATTTAGCTGAAACATGAAGCCATTAGAGTGACAGTAATCTTGCAATGCAAGCAACTTTGAATATTCATAATCTGATCTGAAGTATAGAGATGACAGACCTGCCATTTTCCTATAAATGACTTGCATGTGTACATTTCATGTCTTCAGCTCTGTATGGCTAATAGGGTGTAAGTCTCAGCCTATGAAGCCCAGCTCTTTGTAGTCAGCAATGACCTTGCCAATCACATTCCTCAGGGCCTGTTGTCCAGCAGCATTGAGTCCAGCCTTTTCTGCCATGACTTGAACAACAATCTCAGAGATCAGTTTGAAGTTATTAATTGGGATCTTGTGCATTGTTGCATGGCTGTTGGGCAGAGGTTTGAGAATGGCAGCATGGCTGCCTTTGGCCTTCAGCAGTTCAGCCAGTTTCTTGAGCACAGTGGCACCATGGTCAGCAACATCTGCATTACTGGCCAGCTCACCCTGAGGGATGCCGACGAACCTGGGAAACAGCTTCTGGGTCTCCGGGTGCTCTGTAAATAAGCAGGTCAAAACCAGGCTCCCAAAGGTTTTGTAGTCTGCCTCCACTGGACCCAGTACATCAGAACTGCATCAAAGTCAGGCATGATCTTACACTTGTTAAGAGTCTTCCCAAAGGTTGCTGGCTTCAGATTTGAGTCAAATAAATCTCCCCTCTGGTAAGGTTAACCTTCCTTCAGGACATGTTGCCTTCCTGCTTGAAAAAGTCTGGCCATTCTCCTCTTTCATCAACTAGGCATTGGCATTGGATATTTTTTATTTTTTGCATCCTCAGTAAATCAGAGAAATTATTGTGTAGAAAATTTCCAGGCAACGACCAAACTACGCTTAACGTCGCTTGAATCGTCTTTCTTCCCCATTCTTGTGCTCAATTTGAACTTCAGCAGGTGTCTTCATAAATGCATTGAGTTGCTAGACATTTGCGCTAACAAGCAAATATCTAATCAGCCACTCACTGACTACTTTAAGTAGTCGGTGAGTGTAGTTGTTTCATTGTGATGTTTTCAAAACAAATATTTCACAGCCTTAGAACTTAAACAGTAATTCTTATAAAATCCCATGAACTGTTAATATAACCAGACACATTAAAACAGTCCACTAGCTGTGGGATGAATTTTTAAATACACAGTATATACAACTAGCAATCTCTTTTCATTCACCAATATACACTTTACTTTCTGTTGTGGGATGAACACTTCAGTGGAACAAGAAAATGTGCCAATTAAAAACACTGTACAAAAGCAACCACACAACCTTTGTAAAACCACTGATCAATCATCAAAGCGAACTGATCGACATGCATTTACGTCTATTGAAAATTTCTTATTGGATGGTGCAGTAAATCCAAGTCCCACCCCCCTATTATTAAAGTCCATTCTGCGTGACTGTGCTCGTTCAAACTCTCCCAGTAGGCTTTGCTGAAGCTGCTGCTGTCCGTCCTTCCCCAGCGCCATATTTGCTCCTCCAGTTGTAACGGCTGGCTGGAAACCCTTTTTAAAGCCACCCATCAACCGGAGGAACTTCTGCTGCTGTTCAGAACTGTCGAACTGGGCAGTGCTCCACTGGCCGAAACCCTGCGGAACAGGAACAAAAGGGTACAAATAATAGAAATGCATTCCGGAGCTTTCAACTGATTATTTCACATGAAATCTGAATGTGATGTGAAGTTCTCAGATTTAAGAACTTGCTTCTGCTTGAAGACCATAATTTTCACACAAAAATCCTACCCTAGAAACTTGGAATTAAAGAGTTTAAAAGGTGGAGGCATTAAGCAGGAAGGATGGATCTTCAGGAAGCTGCACATGACTTGCATTGTCAGAATTTTTTAAAAATTTAATTTCTATCTTTCATCAACTCATTCTCTTCCGCTTATCCAATTCTGCTTCACAGAGGGGCTGGAGCCAATCCCAGCTGTCATAGGGAAAGAGGCAGGGCATACCCTGTACAGGTCACCAGCTTGTTGCAGGGCTAACACAGAGAGAAAGACAACCATTCACACTCACATTCACACCTATGGGCAATTTAGAATCACCAATTAATCTAACCCAACTAACTGCATGTCTTTGGACTGTGGGAGGAAACCGGAAGTGCCCAGAGAAAACCCACGCAAACTCAGAAAGGCCCGGGCCAAGGTGGAATCGAGTCCAGAGCCTCTAGCTGTGAGGCAACAGTGCTAACCACTGTACCACTATGCTGCGTTTCTATCTTCACCCACAATTCTCTTCTTTAAAAAAACAAAACAAAAAAAAGAAACAGGACATCTGTCTCATCTCCATTTACCATTCCCTTTGGGAATCCAGTGTAAAAAAATAAATAAAAAACTGCCAAATCCAACATGTGGAAATACCCAGTGTGGGGACCCCTTGTGAATGAGGGAGCAGCCAAAAGATTCTTTGCTTTAAATGTATTTTTGGTACAAAACAGGCACCAACACTGACCGTAGGTTTGACTGGGTTTTGAGGTTGAGAGGCCTTGTCGATCTCCATTTGTAAAGCCTGTCTTCTTTCCTTTAAAACACACAAAAAAACAAACAGTATCAATCATTAAACTGCACTGTATGAAACACAGACATCACAGACAGAAATGTAAAGTGCAGTTTAAGTGAAACTTATCTAAGGGAACTGATCACACATCAGATGTATCCACGTCTGGATCATTTATTAGAAGGAATCAGTGAAGTTACCACTCTCTCTCTCTCTCTTAAAAAACATGGCCTGTATCTGAATATAAGAATGGTGTTTCTTGGTTTTCTGTAAGGAGTGATTGTATTTTCAAAAATGCTGAATTGCACTAATGCACAACAATAAATTTCACATCTTGAATTAAGGAAAGCTAAAGAGAACCCTGTTTACCTGATTGATGGTGATCTCATCAGTATTTCCACTCCTCTCTGACAGGAAAACCACTTCCACTTGGGGAAACCCCTGAAACAACAGTTCATAAAAACTTAATAAACCATACACAAAATTTAAAACTGCATCCAAGCATACTGTTAACTATGAGGGGCGAGAATGCACTCACCTCTGGGTCTTCCTGTTCTTGTTTGATTTTTTTCTTCTTTTTAGCAACAGGTTCAACTCCAACCTCACTCACGGGTTCTACCTGAGCAGAGCTATTTTTCTTTTTGCTTTTCTTCTTTGGTGTGTCAGCAGCCTTACAGAGATTTTCCATCCTCTGCTCATCCTCCTGAACTTCATTTTTGTCTAAAAGTGGGTCTTCCTTGTGGTTTACCCTTTTCCCTTTTTTCTTCTTTGGTTCTTCCTCCTCTATTTTGGCAACCTCTATAGTAGCTACTTTACATTTAGCTTGTTTTGCCTTTTTCTTAAGTTCTGTCTTTCCTTCATCCATATGAACAATATCAGTGTCTGTGGATTTCTCTTGCTTTTCACTTTTCACAACTTTGTCTGATACTTTGGCTTTGCTCTTTTTGGTTTTGCCTTTAATCTCAGTTGTTTCTTCTCCACTTCCATCTTCTTTAGTCTTGGTTTCTTTCTTTTTTCTTTTTACATCTTCATTCTCATATTCTGATGTTTCTAACTTTATTCCATTTTCAGCCACTTTAGCTTTTTTTGTTGTTGTTACAGTTCCTCCACCCACAGTTAAAGGGCATTTCTGTTTCTTCTTTTCTTTAATTTGCTTCTCAGTCACCTCTGTGCTCGCATCTAAAATGTGTTTTTTCCCTTTCACTTTCTTGGGTGGATTATCTATTCCTACTTGCTGTTCATCCTCCTCTTTCTTTATTAGGTTTTCACGTTTAATTTGTGTAGACTTGTTTTTTACTTTTTTCTTTTGTTTCTTTTCCACGTCCTCCTCTTTTACTAAACTCTGTGCAGTTTCTAGTTGAGTTTCATCATCAGCCAGCAGCTTCTTCTTCTTCTTTTCTTTCATTTGCTCCTTAGTCACCTCTGTGTTCACATCTAAAATATGTTTTTTCCCTTTCTTGACCTTTCTGGGCAGATTATCTTTTCCCACTTGCTGTTCTTCCTCCTCTTCTTTTACTATGTTTTCTTGTTTAATTTGTGTAGACTTATTTTTTGCTTTCGTTTTCTTCTGTTTCTTTTCCACTTCCTCTTTTACTAAACTCTGTGCAATTTCGACTTGAGTCTCAATATCTGCCAGCAACTTCTTCTTTTTCTTTTTGTTGACACCTTTTCCATCTGTGACCTCAGAACCATTGGCAATATTTAGAGAATCACTTTTCTTCCTCTTTTTCTTCTGTTCTCCCCTCTCACCACTTCCATCCCAAGGCCTCTCTTCATTGACCACAGCATCAGCCATTTTACCTTTCTTTGGTTCTTTTTTCACCTCTGCTTGGCTCCCATCATTAGCTTGTCCTTTCTTGTGTTTCTTCTCTTTCTTTATAGGCTTTTTCTCACTCTTCTCTTCCTCCATCTTCATTTTTACAATTTCTGCCTGCCTCTCCTCAGCCACAAGTCTCTTGCTTGACTGGTGAGAGAGATACAGTTATTGCAAGATTCTGCTCTGTGTATGTGGAACAATGAATGACAGAGCAATAAACACTAACCAAAGGTATGGCTGGCTCTTTGGGTTGTGACTGCTGATCAATGTCTCTTTGGAGGGCCAGTCGCTTCGCCTGCAGAGAACCAAGCAGAAAATATTTATCATAGAAATGTGCAAAACCACTGAAACACTGTTGTGTGTATTGATCAGTATAACACTTATTCCTATGTAACAGTTTGATTTCAGATATTAATCAGGAAAAAAACTGAAATCAGTTTAAGTTCTTTTTTTTTAAATTTGTCTGATGAAGAATTTAGATATGTTTAATAGAAATTTGGGAAACTAGAAAATGCATAACGTGTTAGGTTACTAGAGTGTGCGGGTCTTAGTTTCTAGCTCAGCTTGCCTCTGGCTAGCCAGTGGGACTATCTATCTATCTCTCAAGGATTACATCTGATCTCTTTACAGTCATTGCAGCTTATACAGATGTATGAGAACTTTTGAACAAGACTGTGGCTCATGGAGATACACACACAGTATAGCTTAATAGCTAGAAACCAACCATCTGTCTAATACTGTAGAGCCACTATAGACAAGAGAGAATTGGGGGGCGGGGATACCTCCATGGATCAGGCTTCTTTTGGTGCATGCTCTGGATTCTTGATTAGATTGGGGATTGAGGAGTTTGGCAGATATGTCAGCACCTTGAGTCTTTTTCTTGCTTCTTGTTGTGCTTGCTCTGTAAAAATGTGAAACCTAACCTAAGGCACCTAAGGTTTCACAGCAGAACATTGTGTTTTAACAAAAAAAAATCAATGTTTTTCTTGTCACCTGTCATTGGATTCAGTGCTGTTGCTCATTGGGGGATATGATACATTTTACATATTTACTGGGAGTGTTAAATGTGGGTTAGGTTTTTTTTCTGTGACAGGATATGCCTGCCGAGTCTGCACGGGGATCTGGCATGTGAAGCCACAGCCGATCCAAATGTTTTCATCATTCTGCTGCTCCCTGACCGTACATCTATTCTGAACTCAGAATATTCTCATCCTCTGCAACAAATATGTGGGATTACAACTGTTTAAAAAAGCTGTTTTGCTCAATCTCACCACACAAATTTATCATTGATGGACTGATACAACTCAAGCTGAGTGTCCTATCAAGCAACCCAAGGCATGAATAAAATTAAAAGTTACTGTTTTCTATCATTTTCCCTTTGTTCTGTAAAACCAAAAAACTATGCTTTACGCAGACAGGGTCGACAATCCAATCTTTAACTGGATTATAATTCATTCTGATTAGGTGGAAAAAATCAGTACCTGGTCAATTGTGATTTCAATGGGCTTGTGGGCACAACTTTCAAAAACAAAAACTACGTCCTCATCGGAATCCGTCTGAAACATAAAAGGGAATTATAAGTATCCATTCAGGCACTTCTTTCTAAGCTAACCAGTCCATGGTGCCTAACGCTATATTTAACGGGAAAATGTAGTTAAAGCTTTAATGACATAGCATGTATTATGTTAGAATATATACGTTAAAGACTAGCTAATGTATAACAAACTTAAATTATTTCATTCAAACGGAGCTGATTAGGTTTATCCACAAAACGCTGCAGGTAACTGGCAATTGTAGCCTGTTAGCCTGCTAGCCAGAAGCAGCTTTCAGCAGATAAAAAGCTAAACCGATCGAGAATCGAACAATTCAGTAAGTCAGACATGTAGGCTATTTTGGCGCAAGTGTAAGACACATTATGAAATACAAGCTTCAAAAGCACTTTACTTACTTTGTACACTTTTTTAACTCACGTGGACACCACTGTACGTTCCGACCCGGAAGTAGCTTTTCTCTTCCTCTTCCTCTCTTAGCGACGATCAAGGAGTCCGTAGCAACAATGAGACGAAGAGAGCTTTTGAAGATGTGTGACAGTTTTTTTATTTAGGCTTTGTGAGTTGGTGTTGACAAGCAATCTTAAGTTTAACAATATAAACTAAAATGTGTGTAATTAGAGTTGTGACCCAGAAAACCAGTCTACTAAAATCACCATGTAATTAATTTCTATTTTTTCATATTGAGTACAACGTTATGTTTTGTTAATTACAGTGTATCACAAAAGTGAGTACACCCCTCACATTTCTACAGATATTTAAGTATATATTTTCATGGGACAACACTGACAAAATGACACTTTGACACAATGAAAAGTAGTCTGTGTGCAGCTTATATAACAGTGTAAATTCATTCTTCCCTCAAAATAACTCAATATACAGCCATTGTATGGCCATTGTATGTCTAAACCAGCAGCAACAAAAGTGAGTACACCCCTAAAAGACTACACCCGTAAATGACCAAACCGTAAATGATGGTGGGAATGCCATGGTCTGGGGCTGCATGAGTGCAACAGGTTTTGGGGAGTTACATTTCATTGAGGGACACATGAACTCCAATATGTACTGTGAAATAATGAAGCAGAGCATGATCCCTGCCTCTGGAAACTGGGTCGCAGGGCAGTGTTCCAGCATGATAATGACCCCAAACACACCTCTAAGACAACCACTGCTTTATTGAAGAGGCTGAGGGTAAAGGTGATGGACTGGCCAAGCATGTCTCCAGACCTAAACCCAATAAAACATCTTCGGGGCATCCTCAAGCAGCAGGTGGAGGAGCGCAAAGTCTCGAATATCCGCCAGCTCCGTGATATCATCATGGAGGAGTGGAAAAACATTCCAGTGGCAGTGCTCTGGTAAACTCCATGCCTGAGCATGGAGTTCCAGTTAAGGCCCAGTTAAGGCAGTTCTGGAAAATAATGGTGGCCACACAAAATATTGACACTTCAGGAACTTTCACTAAGGGGTGTACACACTTTTGTTGCCGCTGGTTTAGACATTAATGGCTGTATATTGAGTTATTTTGAGGGAAGAATGAATTTACACTGTTATATAAGCTGCACACAGACTACTTTTCATTGTGTCAAAGTGTCATTTTGTCAGTGTTGTCCCATAAAATGATATACTTAAATATCTGCAGAAATGTGAGAGGTGTACTCACTTTTGTGATACACTGTATGGTCCCTGTCCAGAAAGGCCATACAGTACAGATATGCTTCACCGTGTGACTGACATACACTATATTGCAAAAAGTATTCACTCACTCACCTTCAAACTTCATGTGGCCTTCAGATTAGCTCAAGAACAGTGTGTAGACTGCTTAATGGAATGGGTTTTCATGGCTGAGCAGCTGCATCCAGCCTTTCATCACCAAGTGGTGATGCAGTGGTGTATAGCACACTGCCACTGGACTCTAGAGCAGTGGAGATGTGTTCTCTGGAGTGACGAATCCTGCTTCTACATCTGGCAATCTGATGTTCGAGTCTGGGTTTGGTGGTTCCCAGGAGAACGGTTTTTGTCTGACTGCATTGTGCCAAGTGTAAAGTTTGGTGGAGGGGGGATTATGGTGTGGGGGTATTTTTCAGGAATTGGGCTCGGCCCCTTCATTTCAGTGACAGAAAATCTTAATGCTTCAGCATACCAAGATATTTTGGACAATTTCATGCTCCCAACTTTGTGGGATGGCCTCTTCCTGCGCCTACATGACTGCACACTGGTACACAAAGCAAGGGCCAAAAAGACATGGATGAGTGTGTTTGCTGTGGAAGAACTTGACTGGCCCGCACAGACTCCTGACCTCAACCCCATAGAACACCTTTGGGATGAATTAGGGCATAGACTGTGAGACATGCCTTCTCATCCAACATCAGTGTCTCACAAATGTGCTTCTGGAAGAATGGTCAAAAATTCTCATAAACACAATCCTAAACCTTGTGAAAAGTCTTTGCAGAAGAGCTTGAAGCTGTTCTGGCTGCAGAGGGTTGGCCGACATCATATTAAACTCTTTGGATTAAGAATGGGCTGTCACGTAAGCTCATATGCATATGAAGGCAGACAAGTGAATAATTTTGGCAATATGGTATATCTCTAGCTGGTGAGTGTGCATTTTCCCTCTCTTAAGGATGGGCATTTCAAGCAAATATACTATTTCATATTCACTGAGAACATTCATCTTTTCTTTAACGATCATACTCCAGACTGCTCTCAAATGATTACACATAGTTGTGTCAGACTTATGACATACTAGCTTTCCCTTGGTGGCATTTGCACTGGACTTCTTTTTTTGTTTCATTTTTGAACCACATGGAACTTTTATCTGTGACAGCTTTAAAAACATTTTAGCAGTCCAAAACCCTTTTTCTTCTACTTTTGTTGTTTAATGTAGTAGTTGACAAACAGCTTGTAGTTGCCTTACTGTCACCTTCTAGCGTTAGTATCACATTGTTTTGTGCCTGGTGCTGATTTTTTTTAATAACTCAATGACCATTTGATCCCTAATTACTTTGTTGCTCAATTAGTTCCTTGCTGATGATGTTTGGTTTCAAAAAGCTGAGATGGTGAGTGATGTCACCCAGCCTTCATTCTGCAAATGGACTTTTAAGAAGCCGCATACAGAGCCAGCTCAGCTCCCAGGAGCCAGCTGCACTCCCAACCACCATCTCCAGCCTCCAGCAATCCATACACTGGCAGGTCCATAACTTTCTTACTACTGCAAGCTTACATATTTTTAGAAGACTCCCACATGCAGTGAAGATTTTTGGCTATTTATGTCATATGACTTGGCTCACAATTCAACATAACACAGAGAAGGGAGATGTGTGTGCTTTCACATCAGTGCCAGTCCTATTAAACACAACTTAGAGCCAGTGATACAGCTACAGCATCATTAGGATACTTGCATTAATGTTAACTTTTAAAATAAACTCTACATCAAGATTGTTAGACTTGTTTTGTTATGATAGATGTACTTGGAATGAAGTAAGCTAATTTGTCGGCAACTTTACAGGATGATCTTTTCAGAAAACACACATCTATATACTTTAGGTGTTGCTTGGAAACCAGTTTGGTGTTAAAACAGTTGTGTTGTATTTTCTTTCTTTATTTGCAATTCAGTTACAGTGTTCTGAACACCTAAACTACAGCCAGCATATATCTGAACCAAATGTAGTAGTAGCTGACTTTATAGTTATCCCAGCAATAAAAACAACAACACCAACAGGAAATATATAACAGAAAATGTGCACTGATGTATTAGTCACTTTGTGCAAATCACATTACAGACATTCGTGTTACGCTGCCATAAAACAGTGACAGTGCTATTGTTATAAGAGCATCTCAAAAGAGAAATACCAGTGCTTTTTCACATTTGGAACAACTACAATACATGTTTAAAAATCAGTATTATATAGGGTTAATACACACACACAAAAAAAATTCCTACAATGATCATATTTTCATTGTATTATATCAGAACACACAGCTGTACACAGAAGTAAACCCACTCACAGTTTAGTTGTTTAGTGTTACCTTAAGAAGAAATGGTCCCAGGATGAATATTGCATTACAACTTCATTTTAATAACTTGTTCAGGATTGGATTCAGAGTTCAAGTAATGATGCATTTGAACAGCCTAAATTCAGTCTGAACTTAGATAGTCTGAATTTTACATATAAAAGGTTTCCAGTTAAATTTCCAGTTATGCCAAATCTTTTCTTTTTTTGGGATTTAAAATTGAAAGAGAATACTGAATTATAAAGTGGCAAGAAATGCAAGGAAACCCTTTGGAATTATTAAAACTCTGCTATGTGTAAACTCATGACTGAGTTTACACATAGCATTATTATTTGGGGCCACTTTGTTGCTGCTAGGCCTGGACAGCTTGCCATCAGTGGGAAAAAATTAATCACCAGTGCTAAAAGTCAGAATAATGTCAGGGTGGCTTACATTAAGCCGAAGCTTAGCAGAAGTTGAGTGATGTTGCAGGATAATTATCCTAACCAGAAGTAAATCCCCATCTTGGACACAGCGACATACCATAAAGCGCATGTGCTTTATTGTCATTTTGACTTGAGAGGGACCATAATTTACAAAATGATTGTCATGTTGTAGTCAACAAAAAGTGAAACTAGCTAAACTAGATTGAGACCTTAAATTCATGAGGTATTCATGAATTTTTACTGAGGATGTGGACTAAGGGAGCCAAGAGGTGTTCTCCCACAGACTTCTGTACAACTAGATTTCTTTTTGCAACATCAGGAGCTGATCGATGCTGGCCATTAGAAAACCCAGGTTTAAGGCACTTTAACACTAGCTTCACTTATCAGACTCAGAAGCTCCAGCCATCTTGCCATCTTCTATATACATTTTATGGCTTTCTGGAGGAACTTTGAGACCTACTGTACTACAGAATGCTTTTATTTTATCCAATGTGTGTGTGTGGTGAGGGGGCTGCCATAGGGCAAAAGGCGGGGTACTCCCTGGACGGGGTTGCAGGGCTAACACAAAGAGACAGGCAACCTTTCACATGCACATTCACAACTATGGGCAATTTAGAATCACCAGTTAACCTAACCCCCACTAACTGCATGTCTTTGGACTGCAGGAGGAAGCCAGAGTACCACAGAAAGGCCTGACCAGTAGGTGGATTTGAACCCAGGACCCTCTAGCTGTGAGGCAACAGTGCTGACCACCATGCCTCTCAAATGAGAGAGATACTTAATGACAGTTTAGGGAGGTATATGATTCAAAGCTTCACTTATTTTTTCCACTGTAAATATTTATTTGGTGTGTTAAATAGAGACACAAACAATAGCAGTTTTTATTACCACCAGTTTGGGGAGGTAACAAAATAAAATATTTAATTCCAAAGGGTTCACTTTTTCTGCTGTTTTTGAGATTTTGTCACAAATCTACAAAAAAAGTGTTTATAATGCACAACAGATGCAAGACAAAACAGTCTGACCACAGAAGCTATTTATTACATGTTTTTTTTTTGTTTGTTTTTTTGTTTCATTCATATACATGGTCTTCATCAAAATTTAATGTTTAAACTCCATTTTTTCTGATTTCTCATCCAGGCTCGATTAAAGGGGTGAGACTGTTCTGTCAATGATACTTCCAATGGCAAATAATTAGAAACTCAAAACAACTGGTACTTTTCTTCAATATACAGTTATCAAAATTCTAGAAAACACTCAAAACACTTAAGTTCTGACAAAATGCATTACCTTTAAACTGTGTTTTTACATGTATGTCTAGTAATCTCAAATACCATAATCCCCAGATATAATCAGTACTGATAAAGTGCAAAATTCAGCCTCCGACAGTAAACCTTATTAACTATACTGCAGGATTAGTACTGCAGTATTACATGGCTTTTTAATCATAGAATTATTAAAAACTTGTCTTTGTTAAAAAAAAAAAATCAACAAGATGTAGACTTTTTAGTCACCTTTTAAAATCCTGTTGATAGTCCTCCACAGCCCTGCACAAGATCTGCTGAATATAAAGGTTTAATGACTAAACACTGTGGAATGTGGCAAACTGCCCAACAGTACTGATACTGGAAAGGTGAAGAGAGAGAGAAAATTACTATGAGAATACTTTGGGCCTTCCAGCATGAAAAATAGAGGCTAAGCAAGCATTGTGGGTGTAAGCGGGTATTATACATAAATATCCTAAAGACTTCTTTGTAGTTTTAGCTTAAAGCCAAACAAACAACAAAGCAAAAAATAAATAAAATTTATATATATATATATATATATATATATATATATATATATATATATATACACACACACACACATACACAGACCCTTTCCAAAAAATTTGAATATCATGGAAAAGTTGATTAATTTCCATAATTCCATTCAAAAAGTTAAACTTTCATAGATTATGGATTCAGGGCCCACAATGTAAATGATTTCAAGTATTTATTTTTGTTTATTTTTACATAATTTGGGCTTCCAGCTCATAAAGCCCACAAAAACAGGATTTCAAAAAAACTAGAATACTGTGGAGAAAATCAGCCCAAACTACTTCTCAGTTTTTGCAGAAAAAATAAAGAAATTAGGATCACATCAAATCAATCAAAATATGGTACTTTCAAAACGATATGTCAATCTTCAATACTTGGTTGGGAATCCCTTTGCTTTAATCACTGCCTCGATGCGATGTGGCATTGAGGCAATCAGCCTGTGGCATTGCCTGGGAGTTATGGAAGCCCAGATTTCCTTGATGCTTGCTGTCAGCTCTTCTTTGTTGTTGGGTCTGGTGGCCCTCATTTTCCTCTTGAGAACACCCCATAGATTCTCAATGGGGTTTAGGTCCGGTGAGTTGGCTGGCCAGTCAAGCACTGTGATGACATTGGCATCAACCCAGGCTTTGGTGCTTCTGGCGGCATGGGCAGGGGCCAGGTCCTGCTGGAAGATGAAATCTGCATCATCAGGAGGAATCATGAAGTCCTCTAAAACATTCTGGTAGACTGTTGTGGTGACCTCGGATTTAGAAAGTCAGAGCTTACTAACACCTGCATCAGACATTGCACGTCAGATCATGACTGACTGTGGATATTTCGCACTGGACCTCAAGCAGTTTGGGCTCTGTTTCTCACCCAGTCTTCCTCCAAACCTTTGGACCTTGATTCCCGAATGAAAGGCACACTTTACTTTCATTGGAAAAGAGGATCTTGGACCACTGGCCAACAGTCCAGCCCTTCCTCTCCTTGTCCCAGTTGAGATGCTTCCTACATTGGCTCAGGTTCAGAAGTGGCTTGACCCGAGGTACCCGACAGTTGTAGCCCATCTCCTGGATGTGTCTGAATGTGGTGGTTTTTGAAGTTGTGACTCCTGCCTCATTCCAGTTTTTCAGGATCTCTGCCAGATTCTTGAATCTTCTCTGTTTGATAATCTGCTGAAGTCCACGGTCATCTCTTTTGCTGGTGCATCTTGCTCCTGCCACATTTTGTCCTTCCACTAGACTTTCCATTGATATGCTTGGACACAGCGCTCTGTGAACAGCCAGACTCCTTAGCAATGATGTTTTGTGGCTTACCCATCCTATGGAGGGTATCAATGATGGTCTTCTGGCCAGTTGTTAGGTCTGCAGTCTTCCCCATATTGAACTGAACTGAGAGATTTGAACCAAACTGGAGCAATTTAATGACACCTGAGGAAACCTGTGCAGGTGCTTTGAGTTTAGTAGATGATTAGTGTGTCACACTCAGTTTAAAACATTCATGCCCTGCAAAATTTGGGCTGATTTCTCCACAGTATTCTAATTTTTTGAAATCTTGTTTTTGTGGGCTTTATGAGCTGGAAGCCCAAATTATGTAAAAATAAACAAATAAATACTTGAAATCGTTTAAATTGTGGGCCCTGAATCTATAATCTATGAAAGTTTAACTTTTGAATGGAATTATGGAAATTAATCAACTTTTCCATGATACTCTAATTTTTTGGAAAGGGTCTATATATATATATATATATATATATATATATATATATATATATATATATATAGTGCAGTTTTGTGAAGTAAGTGTCTTTGATAAACACACATCAGAATGTTGCGGCACTAGTTTGGAGCTGCTCAGGCAAAAGTGTTTACTTCACTACATTCAAATGTTCCTCTGAGCTCAACTTTCTCATGGTCTAACAGCAGCTTGTTCAATAAATCTCCTTTAATGTAACATTTTTTTAATACACTTTAAGTATAACATCTAGTTGTGCTAATACATTTCTTGTCATTGTGTGTATATATTATAATTTAGACTACATATGTTGACGGAAAAATGCCCCATAAATACTATCGCCTAACTGAAAGATAAGATCTTTGACAGTGGCATTACTTTATCTTCACTCTCGTGTTCTTTTACATCCTGCAAAAAAAAAAGCCTTCAGCAAATTGTAGGCAAAATACCATTAGTCTGCTTTAAAATGCTAAATTCATACATGTGTGCAAAAAACACAAACACAGTAAACATAGCTATCTCTTACAAAGTCACTTCTTTGTGATATGTACTGTCTGTATTACTTTCCTCAAAAATGTGACTGGAATGTATCCTCTTCAGCATTTGCCCCACATTACCATAACCGGCGTCCAGTGTAGTTAACTGGGGCTGTGGGCATCTACAAGAGATGAATATGTTGTGAGAAAGTACAGTGGTCTACTGTATGTAATCTACAGTAATTTGTAGTGATTTAGAGTAAAATATAGAGTTTGTTAATGCCATACTTACAGTACCACCGTTCATCACCAGAGCCATCTCAGTAGGTTGGTAGACATGCCCTCTGAATGCAATGCCAGGCCGCATACTTCCATGGCTGCTGTGGTATGTTCCACTTTGGAGGGCTGATGCACCAAGCAAGGAAAAACACACACACACACACACACACACACACACACACACACACACACACACACACACACACACACACACACACACACACACACAGGTGCAGGTGTTACTCAGAATAACAAGAATGACATCTTCTGAATTATAATTTTCCCATTATCTAAAAGGCCCATGGTCAATTCATGCAGGTGATTTTATTTATAATCTTCATATAAATTATATACCGCTGTAAGGGATGTTCTGCAATGTTTGGCTGAATGAACTAAAGTAACATGAAAAAGAAATGTCTAAGGACTCTGTGCAGTGGACAAATAACCCCACGCTTCAAGACTGTCAGTTTTGAACTTCTATTAGCACTAAGCTGTTAACTTTTACTTTTCACTTTTACTTTTCACTCATTTGAAATAATTAAACACTTTGCAACCACGTTTTATTCCCTTCTTTGTTCTCCTGTTTTTCCATGTCATGCATTTAATTCCCACTCTCACTTCTCATTCGCTCTGTGCTCGCTGATTCTCAGCCTGTATTTTTTCCCCCTCTGTCCTTTCTGTGGGTATTTGTGTTTCTTGCATGTTTGTGATCTGCTGTCACACCCAACAAATCTGCTCAGTACTTGCTGTTGTTGTTGCTTAATGCTTTGTTTCTCTCTCCATTTACCCAGATAGGTTGAGGCAGATGACTGACTCACTTAATCTAGTTCTGTGTGAGGTTTCTTCTTGTTAGGGGTTTATCCAACTCATTGTCTTCCTATGCTACCACAAAGGGAAATTGCTGGGTTTGTACTGGGTCTCCTGCAAAGACTGAACATTCTGAACTTGCTGTTGCTCTGATTTGTGTCAGTGGCCAAGTCATAAAGGTACTGTTGTACTTTGAAATTGCAAAAGTTGTGAAGGTATCTATGCGATTCCAGTGGTCCTATAGGTTCATTGCAAGTCACACTATATGACATGGAGCTGATTTACTTGGGCAGGAAATCAAGTTTAGTTTTTGCAGACTCTATACTCGATAAAAACTACTCAGTCATCAGCTAAGACACAAGGGTGCAATTCCTTTGATATTTGTTTCCAATATCTGTTGACTGTTCCACTTGGGCACAATCATGATAACAGCTGGAGGACACATCACACAAACAGTCTTTTGCTATCATAAATCACCTACATTTTACTTTTCTTTATTTTGTCTGAGTTTGTTTTTTTAAAAGAAGTGCTGGTGTCAAGTTGATTTGTGCATCATTGCTGCAGGTTGGTTGGTTAATCGATGTAGATCATAGCTACAGTCACATTATGTGATGGTTAGATTTTTGTCCCGGGCTGTTTTTGGTCCCAAGACCCTTGCAGCAGCCAACTTTAATTTCTCTCACTGTGCAATGCAGAAACTCTTGTTTAGAATTTTTTTTAGATGAGTCAGACATATGAGCATGGTGCAACCTGAGCCTCTTGTTGATTTCCTGAAGTCACTACAAGTACAAAAACAACATCTGAAACATTTCCCTTTCAAAACTACAGTATTTTGTTTTCACAGCTGTCAAAAGAAGAGGTGAACAGGTCCCTTGCCAATTTTAAATCAGATATCAAATCAGAAATGAGCATGCACAGTTAAAAAAATAAATAATCAATTTTCAGTTTCAGCATTTGACTGTTGAAATGTTTTGCAAATCATTGCATTCCGTTTTTATTTCCATTGTTCACACTGTCAGCAGTCATTTTTATAGCTGCACTGAACCTGATTAATTTGAGTAATTGGAGTATATTAAACAGCTGTATGGTTATGTCTGAATCACTTCCTGCTTTGCTTTTCCTGATGTAATGTGACCTCATTAGTTTAGTCTATATGCAGTGTTTGGATGCACTGCAGGTGGGTTTGCAAAAGAGAAAGTGCAATCCAGTGTTTTTCTTTGTGAATAAATTCCACACTACAGACACTGAAACAGAAAAACAACAGGATGATTCCCATTTTTGAGTAATGTAAGATCTGTGTTATCGGTTTTATGCCACAGTAAGCCAATAAGCAGGAGCCATCCCTGAATTATCTTGTGTGCCGTGATGTGTGAATTACTTATTTTTATTCTTATTTATATTTTTTTATTGTGTGAATTACTTATTCTTATTTTTATTCTTATTTATATATTTTTACTATTTGCTATTGGCTGCAGGTAGAAAAAGTTATCCAAACCTGCCTGTCCCATGTGAAACAGTAATCCCTGTAATTCCTCACTGCCAGTTATCGCAAATGTTTGATTGCAGTTCTTGCTGCCAAGGGTGGCACACAGCCAGTTATTAGTGGGAAATAACTTTTTCACATAGGGCCAGGTAAGTTTGGATAACTTTTTTCCCCTTAATAAATGAACAAATTTAAAAACTGCATTTTGTATCTTTGTTTAATATTAAAATTTGTTTGATGATCAGAAACATGTAAGCGACAAATACGCAAAAAACTAAGAAATTGGGAAGGCTAATAGTATCTCATAGCATTGTACCTTAGATAAAGTAAGTGACAGAATACACACAGATTAGCTCAATCAAAAATATCTTTACAGGTTGCAATGAAAATATTACATTTAAAAAAATCCACCTAAATGCTATGTCAGTATTGAAGGCTACATTCTGTTGGTTATACACCACTGTATTAGTCACTGATGAAACACATCACACATCACAGTGGAATTGGACTCCCTGCACTCCTTTGCCTGAGATTCCCTAGCACTGTCCATGTGCCCTAGTGCTGAGGTACAAGCATCCCACAGTGCCTCGCAAAATTAGTGTATAACTGAAGGTCACCATCCAGCCACTGTATACCATCAAGCATTGCACCAAAAGAAAAATGAGAGCGGTGCACTACAACTTAAATGGTCTCCAAGGTTTACAAAAATCCTTATCAGTCTTTATTTTGCTGATGTTGATCTTTCATTATGCAACAGCAATTATGCGATCAACGCTGCTGAGAAAATCGCACCAACAACACCAAGAGTGGTTTTTTTTCAGATGAGCTCACTTCATAGTCCTCTACATAAAACACCTCAATATGAAGCCATGAATGAGAATGAGGCACAAGCAGTGTTGTTGTTGTTTTTGTTTTGTTTTGTTTTGTTTTTTCATAGACTGAGGAGTGGATCATTTTTGGGTTGCTGACCATGAGTAAGCCTGTCTACATAGTTTATAATATCAAACTACAGTATGTATTAATGCATACTCACAAGCTGCCATTACAGACACGGGGTATTTGAAATATGGCTCACACTACATCATCAATTATGACACCTAACAGAAGCCTTTAGCTTGTGCTTTCAACCACAAACTAAATCCTCTTGTGTCTTTGTGTTGCTTTCTTTTAAATGTGACTCGTCACTAAGAACTGTCAAATGACCGACAAATATCATCAGCATTTTGGAGTTTGCATGTGCCATTCTACTCCCTTCACGCTTTGTTTATCCTGGCTTATCAAGGCTTAGCTCTTCATCTGTGCATCTCGCTTCAAATAAATATAGAGAGCAATCAAAGTGAGATGACTCATAACTGTACTGCAGTGAAAGCCTGTTAAAAAATCAGACATTTTCTGAGGTTTAATTGGATTCTTCTCATACAGTAGCTAGAGCTGAGCTACTCTGTCTCTAAACAAGCCTACGTGCTGTTTGTGGTTTAATGGTGATGTTGTCATCTTATAAGCGCAGGTTGAATGAAAAACTGGCCTACAATTCAATGTGAGATTTTAAGTTATTATTGTTATAGAGGTAAAAGAGCATGTGGTGATTAAGAGCTGAGGATTTACAAGCAAAGGCCTGGACAGTAGTAAGTCATGTACAATATGGATGCAGCCGTCAAGTTTTCCATACAAACATTTGTGTTTTTAGTCTCTGTTTGACTTGAAATATTTTGGTTAAATTTAGGTTTTTATGAACCTGTAAGAGGCTCAGAAAATATAAATGAGACTGTAACATACAGATTTTTATACTTAAGTGATATTCAGTTATTTAAAATGTTTTAATTTTAATTAATATATTTTTGTTGTATTAATTATTATTAAAATATTTGAAAACATTCTAAATGTAATTTTACATTTATTGAATTAATTAAAATGACATATTTTATTTGATATAAAATACATTTTTAAAAAAGTAAGGCCTCATGAAAGTAACTTTTGTTGTCTCTTCCTTTTTCATTTCTCTTCATGACATTAAATTACAGTGTCACAGTCCCCATTTTTGTTGCCAGTTGCTTAGCAACAGTAATCTCAGAACTTACTGTGAAACACTCAAATGCCAAACGTATTTTGTCCTCAACCTAACACGTTGAAAATATGACCTAATAAATTCACTGTTTCTTAGATTATTTGTCTCTGCCACACAAAACATGCACACACATCACATAGGCCTACTTGCACTGTGCTCCTCCATTGAAAAGGCCTGGTTCTCTTGGAAGGACCGGTGAGAATGTGCAGGTAGCTCATCTCCATAATGTGGAGGAGGAGACGTGTGACTGGTGTCGAAGAAGTCTTGTGTGTCGGATTGTGAAGTTTTCTGGAGACACAGGTGAGTCTCTGGGATAGCGTGGAACAGTAGCAGGAGCCATCCCTGTATAACCAAGGCAACAGCCAGTGCAGGCTCATCAAACACTTTTGCATCTTTATTCCCTCCTCCCTTCTCTCTGTTCCCTCTTCCCTTCAACGTCTGGCTGCCATAAAGATAAAACCCCAGCCAGGCCACCCAGAGTAATGCTGATGCAAGACTGGACAGAACGAGCCAGATGGCATTACACTTCCATTTCCTTTTTTCACTATCTCCTTCTCTGTCTTCTTCATTGCCACCTCCTCCATCTACTGCCAGCTCTCCTCCACACAGCACCACCCCAAGAGAGAGACCCATGGCTATGAGAAGAAGCCCCAAAGTATAGCTGCATGTCAGGGCAAAGTCTAAAGGTGGATATTCACAGGCTGGGTGACCCTCCCTAACTACAGTCAGCAGGACCCATTCAGCAGAAATTATCCCCTGAACCAAGGCCAAGGCCAGACCAAGTGCTGCAAGGGTGCTGCCAGATGGGCTTGTCTTTCCAGCTACCAGCCTCCTGAACCTCACTCCCTGCACTAGTAAGCTGGAAAAGCAGAGGGCAAAAAGGGGTCCCCAGAAGGCCCTGCGAACCACACAGAGCGCCTGGTTCTTCCCCACCAGGAAAGCCAGAGAGATGGTAAAAAGCCCAAGTAACGTGCCCAGAAGAAGTAGTAGAGGCCCCAGGCTGGAGCGCTTGGCGGGGTCAGAAATGGAGTGCATCTTGACTAGCAGGAGCACAGCAAGGACCACTGAGGTGAGACCACCACTGCAGGCCACAGCCTCCAAAACAACACCCCAGACTGACTCCAGGTCACAGAGCACCCTGTAGGAAGGATCCACATCCATACTGCATCCCCGAGGAGGAGGAGGAGGAGAAGGGTGGGATGAACCATAGCAAATCAGTGGCAGGAGGCAGATGATAATATGGCTGACAGCCATCTTGGGGACAAAAACAGAAAAAAAATGTGGTGAGAGGAGACAGAGAAAGGGTTAAAAGAAACAGACAAAGATACAAATACAGGAAAGGTACACTGGAGTGAAAGATTCAGAAAAGAGGGAGGCAGGGATGTGAGTGTGAAGGTAAATTACTGTATATTAGTTTCTACTGCATCCTCACAACACAGTAGAAATAGCAGTCAATATCTGTTAACATCCAATATACCTGTTGTGTGAGATGTTTCAAACACACACAAACACATACTCAAGCACTCACTCCACACAACAGAACTGCTTTTAGCACTGGGCAACAGTTTCCATGGAAACGGGAAACAGCGTGGGCTGGCTACATTACATACTGGGCTTTTGAGAAGTCGAGTTCAGTACCCCAAACCACAGAAAAACATAGGAGTATGTATGCACGCACACACACACACACACACACACACACACACACACACACACACACACACACACACACACACACACACACACACACACACACACAGACAGACTCAGTGTTTGTACTGATTTGTGAGGATCTCTTTCATTAAATGCATTCCTTAACATTACCCCAACGAGACAGTATAAACCAAATTTTAACATTAATTCAAATTTAGAAAAAAGTTTTAACCTTGAAACAGTAAAAAAGCAAAAGCAAAATGTTCTCTTAAGGTCTGAAACTCAAATACAACGGCAAGTTATCACATATTATGAACACAGGAACACAGGCACATACCAAATAAACACCACAGCATCACAATTTTAACACAGTTTGATTTTTAGACTCTCAAACTCACCTCAGATAAAGTCTTCACTTGATTTCCTATAATGGACAGTGCCGAGGTATCATAATTTTCTGTAAATCATTTTTGGCATCACTTCAGTTAGTTGAAGCAATTCTGTATTTCCAGTTAATGAAATCCTTGAGGCAGCAGAAACAAGTCGGTTTCCATTTTGTCTCTCAAAATGTCGCTGTCTGTGCTCACAGCTTCCACTGTTTTAAAGTACCAAATAACACAATTTGAAAGCCCAGTAAATCTCCTGCTGATGCACTGACTTGTCCAGCTGCTCCAAGAAGAATCCACAATTATGATGCATGCCTTGATACTTCACACACCCACACAGTCAAAATATATCTTCTGTCTCTTTCACTCTTCTCTCTCACTCCCTGCCTCACTCTCTCGCTCCCTCTGTCCTCTTTCTATCCATTCTGTCTGCATGTCTGTGTCGCTCGCTCTCCCTGCTTCACGCTGAATCTGTGGCGGTGTCAACAGATATGCAATCCCATCTTACTTTTTTCACCCACACACTGGGAGTATGATTTGCAGTTGCACCTGTCTAACTAGGAAGAAGATAGGAAATAAGTGAAGTGTACAAGTATGGCAATTCACAGTCAGTCCCGCATTAGTCACTAATTTGCACATTCAAGCTCCCACATCTTCCTCTTACCACTTGTACAAGTCTTCCACAGGCCCATAGTCGTGGGAGGTATGGATTCATCGTTCATCAAGAAATTATACTAAAGTAATTTTTTTAGGTGGGAAGATGACCGTTATAGTTTGCTTGTGTAAAGATGGCATGAAATGAGGAAGGGCAGATGGTCAGTCTACACAGGTGAGCCTTGTAGTCATGTGACCATCCTAGTAGAGTGTTGCATAATCCCCTGGAAGACGTGATTCAGCCAAGTCTGCTTAGGCGGGAGTAATCCCTTTACCCTGCATGTGAGGTTAGAAAGGGACATTAGGAAAGTCATCACGAGAAGGAACCATTGTAATTGAACCTGTCTGGATCAGTGTGTGAGAGGTTCTGACAGATGTTAGTGAGCGGGTAGGAAAAAACAAAGCCCTATCCCAAAAGACAAAAATTTTATTTGAAGGATTTTTGCCACTACTATGGGCATTAGGCAGAAGTGAGCACATTAAGTGCTAATGCTAGCAAGCTGCATCCATAGACTGAATGCACAGACACACATACTACCTCCTAATTACCGCTAACAAAATACTGCTCACCAGAACTGGTACGCAGACTTTTTGGGCAGACTGTTAGTATAACTAGTAGCATAGCAAGTCATTGTCTTTGTCAGCAAGGTGCATAAAAATGTTCCAAGAGGCACCAACACAGCCCCCCAAACATGGTTAGAGAGAGATGAAAACTTTTTTTTAATTAAATTTAAATAAACATATTTATTATGCTCTACAGCTGACTATTTTAATATGGTAGTTTATGAGGACTGACTCTCTTTTGGCCATTAGAAGGGCTTCATTCTCAGTGCCAGATGCTGCTGCTTGAAATAAAGGCATGTCCACCAGCATCATGCTGAGTCAGACAAAATGGTATAATCCAGATAATGAGTCCTCACATGGATGCAAGCAGCAGCATAAGTTTGTAATAATGGATATATAGAGTGATGACGAATAGTATTTTCTACATAGCTCATTGTCATTTAATCCTGTACCTAAAAGTCAATTTTAGTCATAATTTGAGCTGAAGCTCTTATTCTAGTAACTCTCAAAATAATACTTGATTAGTTGTTTGATTATTTCTCACCATTGTCATATCTTTACAGTAAACATGAAGCCACAGCCTGGAGCAATTTAGCTTAGTTTGGATTGGCTTAAAAATGAAAACAAATAGCATGTAGTACAGGAAGGCACATGTATAGTCATAGAACTGGAACAGGAGTGCATAAGGCATGGCCCCACTCCTGAAATTCAGATAAATTATCTCCAAAAAGTATTGGGAATGAGCATGGGCATTTACAGGCAGTTATTTTCTTGTATTTGTAGTCTTTGTTCAGGTAGGAAGGGATGTTATTGATTTCCAGGAAAAGAACATGGACAACAAGTTAATTGGTGTGCATGATACTTAAACCATCATGTATGCATGCCATACATATTTTCCAAGCCTTCACACATGTGGTAGTTTCATGTAAGATGATCCACTGTTATACACAAAACCCATTTTTGTTCCCAACCCCAATCAACAGCTACAACTGTGATGTCCTGATCTTACCATAAGTAAGCTGACATTATGCAGAACATAAATTATTTTCCACAGACTTAAAAATATTTGACAAGCCTTCACTGTTTGACATTTAGTGTTTGTGCATTTGTGTCTGTTTTGTCCCTGTGGGCATTTAAGACAGAGGTGGAAGACAACAGAGGTGGAGAAGCGCTGACTGAACTAATCAGTCTTAATCTCAGTAATCCAGTAGTTACTATGGTCACATTCCACAAGGAGTGGCACATCCCTTAATCCCAGCTTTATACCTCTTCAGGTCTCCTCCAGCAACCGTTCACATACAGTCACACCAAACCGGAGCTGTTATGTTTCACATAGTGGCTGCTGTGGCGATGACAAAATGTGATTTGAATAGCATCCTCAGCATCAATGTGATACATGCTGTAAAATGCACATTAGTCATGCATTTTTTCTTACATTTTAATCAAAATATATTTATCTATAAAGGTATAATTATCTATGCAGTCATATACCAGCTTACAACAAATGTGGTAAATTAAAAAAAATATTGATTTATTTTTCAGTTTGTAGTTGTGGACATGCAGGTCCTTTTCATTCTTTCAGGGGGTGCTGCTGCACCCCTATTTCCCACAGCCTTAAAACAGACAGGGAAGGGAGTTCACAAAGCACTTGCTGTGTTAGACTTGTGACATGACATGTGGTTTACACCTGTTGGTCAAGACACAGCATTACACATTTGCTCAGTCTTCTGTTATTAAATTTCTTACTAAAGTAAGGTATTTGTGCAGTTGGTTGAAGCCTGCCAGTGGAATAATGTTACAAACAGTGCACATTTTAGACAAGTGCAGCTGTCCAGTTGAAGGAAAACTAGGAAACTATTATGAGGTCACAGAAGATGAGTTGATTCTGGTTGCAATAATGAACATCAATGCATACTGCATGTTGATAGTGGACTTGTATGCGTTTTTGTAAGTTCTACAATTAGCCATATGAGACTTCCACACAAATGAGTAGTGTCATAGGTTGTCAGTAAAAACATGGATTATAGATATCAGATTTTTTTTTTAAAAAGCTGTACTATCATGAATGGCTGTGTGGCAGGCAGGATCGGACCCCAGAATTCAGACTCATAGACAGAAGTAAATTTAAAGGTGGTATATTAAGGACTGAAATTAAACAGTAAACTTAGCTACACTGGACCTGGACGGGTGCCAGAACTAAACACAAAATTAAGCAGCAGGGTGACACACAGTGAGGTAAACACTGACAGCAACACAACAAAGAGCTGACACAGACTGAGGACTTAAATACAAACACAGGATAACGAGAAGATCGGGAACAGGTGGAGACACAGCTGGGAATAATTAAACAGGACGAGACCAGGATATAAACTAAATACAAGACAGGTGAGACTGAGACTGACAAAGTAAAACAGGAAACAAGCAGGCACGGGACAGGGACGCAGACTAGTCACAACACTGGGAATAAAACTCAATACAAAAACACATGAGACAAGGGACATGACAGAGGGACAAAACAGACACTAGAACACAGAGACACAGAGGAGCCAAGAGAAAAGGGAACCAGGAAGTCAGTAATAATAATAATAACTAATAACCGGACTTAAAAAGCTCATAACTAAGAATCCAAACAATGAACAAACTTAGAAACATAATGAAAACAGACCCTAAAAGACAAAACACAAAACGCTGGGCATGAGGCCCATGACAATGACACTGAACAACAAGTAATCAAAGTAATATGGCACATATATATATATATATATATATATATATATATATATATATATATATATATATATATATATATATATATATATATATATATATATATATATATATATATATATATTTATATATGAGGTTGAGGAATTTTAAATATGAGCAGTGACTATGACTAGACTAGAGGTGCACCTGAGGTGGGTGGAAGGTGTGTAAATGGGGGTTGGAACTGTGACAGTAAAAGCTGAATATGATGGTGACCTCCTGAAAATGAGTACAAATGCTCTTTTGTCAACACCCAGTGCTGCTGACATTACATCAAATGCCACTGACATTGCAGACATACCTTTCATGTACTGGCCACAGGATTATTGGAGGCTAGAGGTATGAGTAAGGAGGTATGAGTAAGGAGCAGAAAATTTCACATCACAAGATTGGCAGTGTGGGGGTGGGAGTAAGTCCCAAGTTAGTCAACGACGGTATTGAGGTTTGTGTCCAATGTGGACCTTTGAGTTTTTCTGCATTTCTCCATTTTTGGTTTTGAGCTGCAATTCATCTCATTTACATTTGCTTTTGACTTTAGCTTTCACTTGCTGGTGAGTTTTAAAATTATGTGTTTCTAGCATGTTTAGTATGTGCCGTGACATTGACAAGCATCTAGCTTTTACAAACTAGCTGTATTTGATACCCTGGTAATGAGAACGGGGTGTCCTTCTTTTACTGTTTTTGGCTGAACAACAGAAAGTATAGTCTACCAACACATTTAAAAAGAATAGGGTCAGGCATGTGCAATAGGCATAGGACACATGAGATTTTATTTTTCTGGCACATGCACGTTCAGCATGCTTGATGATTCATAGTTTCCAAGTTCCTGTATCCTTTCACGAATGATCAAAGTGAGTCACACAGAGACACATGAAGATATGCGGGTTTGAAAGCCATGAACTTGTCTTAACGCGACAGATATCATTTATATAGGTTTTTTCTTTTGACAGTATACATTTTCAAAATTTATATTAAATTCCACCACAGAGAAAGATAAAAACTTTGAATACAGCAGAAGGGAGACACTACTGCACGCCACAACTTTTTCATAGCTGATATTTTGATATGTCATAACAAGAAAACAAAGGTGGAGCTATATAATTATCATGTCCCATTTATGCATTTGACGAAAATAGACTGGAAAACACGCACGCACAGTTCCTCAAATGCAACCATAGTAGGAATTATCTCCCCACCCACCCACCCCCACAGTCTGAGGCCACTTGAAGTATTCTTTGAGAATTTCATTAAACCATTTTCCTTTGCTATTTATTATAATACCAGACCATTAAAACCCCCTGCTGTGTCTCCAAAACAGCTGTGACCCATTGAAACATGGAGGAGTCCACAAGAACCTTCATGTTGTTCTGTGTAGGTGCTCGGCAACCTTACTTTTACAAAGACAAATAAGTAGAATGCAACCACTTGGCAACCAGTTAAGTCCCTTATCGCAATATATTGGCAATTTTTGCTTTGGAGATACTCTTGCCTATCAACTTTATAAACAGACTGTTTTAGTTGCCACCCCGTGATAAGTGTCAATGTAAAAATATACCCCAATCAATTTAATTTTAGTCAGTTCACACACATTCCTCTAGGGTATCCATGTTTAAATTTATTTACTCTAATTATTACTCTTATAATTATTTACCTGTATTTTGCTAATTGAACAAAGGACAAATAAATTATTGTTTTGCATTGTTTGCAAATGTTACAATTTGATCTAAACTTGTATGTACCTGTTTTCTGGAATAACAATTTTTTATTGACTTAAAACCTATTGCAACCTTCAGTTATAAAGTCAAAAAACACTGCACTTCACTGATAATTAAATGCTTATTTATTTATAGATCATCATTCCATCTAACAAACAGTGAATTAGTTACTTCTGTAACTGTAACAGAGATAAATCAAGAGATATCACATGATGCTCATAGGTAACAACTATTAAGGTGCAATTAATTTATTTATTAATGTTAATGTTTCATGAAAATGTGGTTCCAGTGTTTTTAAAAGGCTGGAATATTGCAGCAAATATTCACTAATGATCATTCATCAATGTTAACAAATGCTATCTTTAGTAATCTTGTCATCAGTTTTATATTAATATGTAAAATACCAAAAATTTGAATAATGACATTCAATATGTCATCAAAATGAAAATCAACATAATAAGTTGTGGGCATTTTATATAAATAATCCACTAGACTTCATTTATAGTACATTATCCTACATTTCCGTTTATCAGAGGTATTTGATACTGAGACAATACCACACAGGTCAAGTGAAAAAAAAAATCAAAACAAAAAACAAATAAAAATCCTCATAACTAACTTTTTCATATTTTCACAGTACAGTATATATAAATCATCAGTTAAAAGGAAAGAAAGGAAGCTCTTTTGTTGCTCTTATGTATAGCTACACATTCATGTCTTGTACATATGCAGGTAAAACATGTATCTTACATACAGGGTGAGCACAGGGTTAAAGATGATGTCTGTTTGCACAGAGAGGCCCTGCTGCGCTTACTTCAGTAGAGTTCACACTGCAGTTCTGCTTCATATGCGCTTATGGATGTGGATAACCCTGTTACAGCAGGGGCAGGAATGCACCACATCATGGCAATCGTTGACGCAGAAGGGGATGAAACAGCAAGGCCAGCACCTGGTGTGAAGCAACAGAAAAGCACCAAAATAATTACCATGTGCATATTGAGGTGGAACATGTGAATCATCTAGAGTAGGTCCAACCTATAGCTGAAGTTCCCCATTAGAAGTACCAAATTTAGGCTTAATATGAAGTTCATTTTACTGAATGAATGTTAAACTAGAGAAACCATAAAATAAAATAACCCAAGATATCAGGTTGAATCAATTATTATGTTTATATCTCAGTTTAAAAAGTCAGGTCTTCATATGAAATGACAAACTTAGAGCTCTTGTTATTTTAGTGTCTTTTCACCAGAGTTACTGGTGTAGTGGGGTGGAGGCTGCATTCCATAACAGTCCTCGCTGTGTTTTGTATTGTTTTCACTATTGCAAACTTTGCTGTACAGCTTGTCTAGTGATAACATTAAGTAATTTTTTTTAAAGAGTGATTTTCCATTGTGTATGTTTTCTTCAAACCAATAAAAAGTTCATTTAAATTCAAGTTTATTTATATTGCGCCAAATTAAAACAATACTCATCTCAAGGCAGTTCAGAGTCATGTGAGTCAGCCTGAACTATATGCTTTATCAGAAAAGAAAGTTTTGAGTCTAATCTTATAAGCAGAAAGAGTGTCTGTGGGAGCAGCCTGAAAGCTGAAGAGAAAAAAAGAGAAAATCTGATCATATTTAAAATTAAAGCATTGGTCGGACTTCTTTGAACAGTCTTGTAGGAATGGAGGGTTATAGATACTATGATTTAGAGAAACAAAAGATTAAAGTTAATCCATAAAGATCAATCAGCAAAAAAAAAGGGTCTAAATGAATATCAGTAGTTATTAAAGTTGCATACTTAATGATACATTGGTGGGATGGCTGTGAACAAATTTTATTTGTGAAATTCATTAAGTTTTTACTAGTTAAAATTACAGGAATACTTGGCTCAACTGAGTTCTGACTCTTTGTCAGCCTGGCTACAGTGCTGAAGGGAAACCTGGGGTCTGGATAGGGGCCAGGTATGTGGTAGATAACAACAAATAAAATTGGGTTTTGTGTTTTCCAGTTAAGGTGGATGAGGCTAAGAGTCAGGCTTTCAAATTAAAATAAAATGGACTGACTGATGAGCTAGAGTGAAAAATTGCAGCCACCCTTCCTGCTCGGCCTGTGCTTCAAGAATTCTGAAACCTGCCTCACAGAAAACTGTAACCAGGTTACGGGCAAATTAAATCAACATTTTGATTAATTATTAAATCATTTTCTAACAGGGGCTTTGAAGAGACAGACCTAATGTTTAGTAGTCCACATTTAATTGTTTTTCTTTTTGGTATGGATGAAACAGTTATTTATTTCATTCTTTAATATCTATAAGTAACATGTTTTTGGTAGTATTCTGCTTTACAAATATTTATATCAAGCCACTTTAAAAGCTTTTATAGCACATTTAACAACAGAAATTGACTCAAAGTGCTCTCCGCAATCTAACATAATAAATATACAGTATAAAATATAATTGAATTTCAGTTCACTGAAAAACAAAAAAAAAACAAAAACGTCAACACAGATCAGATCATGTTTGTATGTTTTGAAAAATCCTCAATATTAAGTGAAATTACTTTTAAAATTATTTTAAAAGTTTTCTGTACACCTGAAAGAATTACAGGTGCATCACACTTAATAGAAACAACTGAATGTAACTGTCTTGCTCACTGCTGAAATGTTTAGTGAGCTATTATATTTCTATCCTACGTTCATCAGGTAATCAAGTATAATGATGAACTGATGAAACACTGTAATTCATCAAAAAGCAAGAAGGATGGTGTTCTTCTATGTTAAAATACCAAAACACTGTGATAGCTACATATGGATGAAAAAATATTCTATGTGATGTTTTGCAGTATGTACGAATGTATTCGTGTGTACACCAACATACGCATGTGTTCATGTGTATGATGGGGTTTCTACTCACAGGAAGACTGCTAATAGGCCACAAACCATCCAGGTGTACGCCCCAATTTTGTATTCAATTCTAGTTACAACATTGGTTTGGCAGTAAGGGCACATCATCTGTCCAGGAATGTCTTTTGGCAGATGTTGCACCACCACCATCTGGTTCACTGTGAGCAACAACAGAACACAAAACACTGATGATTTTGATAGCAATAATAATACCTCCTCACTAACACTGGAACTCTGTGACAGCATATTTAGATTTAACTGGAGGAGGACACTCACCTGGCTGTACGATATGACCTTGAGAAACTGGAGATAAAAGAAACCCAAAAAAAAACAGATATTTAACTTGAAGAAGTTTGAATAGCTGAACAATACCTTCAGCTACATCAACTTAAGTGACTGTAATGAATCACAAATTAAGAGAAGTATAATTATATATTTATATATATTTGAGTAAAATGACTGGTAGCCCCTGATCTCTCACCAGTCTGAATAACAGGCTGAAGAATCGGCTGAACAACAGGCTGAACAACAGGCTGAACAACAGGCTGAACAACAGGCTGGACTTTAGGCTGGACAGCAGGGTAGACACTAGGCTGAGAACCAGGCTGGGAGACCGCTACATTGTAGTCCAAAGGGGGACCAGGGTATGGTGGTGCTGGGATCTCTAAATGGGGTCCCTTTTCCATGGTGTCTGTTTATAGAAACAGAGAGAATTAAATAAAATAGAAACTGACAGTGATGCTCTGAAATCCAAAAATTTCTGTCAGGTTTTTTTTTTTTTGTGATCCCTGCATGAAACAAAGTGAAAATGTGAGGGGTGGGCTTGACTTGAGACTGAAACCTGGGATCCCTTCTCTCCAGTGTTTGAAAACTTGATGATCAGGTTGTTAAAACAATAAATCACATCACACTCTTTCCACATATGCAAGTGAGCAGGTTTGGTGGCATTGCATTTTTACATTGAAAATAGAAAATTATCTGAACTACCCTCACCTGACCCATTATCTCACAGATTTTGAGGTAATAGCATAATTCAAAGATTTACAGTTTTATCTGTGAGCAACACATGTTCCAGGAGCATATGTGTTGTGTTAAACTTATTTACATGAAGGACACTGGCTGAGTGGATTCTGGTAGCCAATACTAAGTGTTTGTCAAACCTGTTTATAATGACTTTTTGAAATGTCATGTGCTTTGTAACTCTGAATAAAGTTCAGACCGAAATCTATGGGAAAGAAAGAAGGGATGGCATTTCATAAGGGAACACAAATACATACACAAAAATAAACAGGTTAAAAAAAATTTTTTTTAAAAAGTAATTACTTTTACTTCTATTCACTTTTAATTCTTATCCTGGCAACAGTGAAAAGGTGAAATGCAAGTATGAAGTCTTTGTCAGAGCAATTCTTTTAATTTTTTACAAACGGAAAGGTACCTATCTATGTGTACCTTTTCCAATATGCAGGTCAGCACACTCAATAGTTTTTTAAGAATCATTAGTGGACTTTTATGCTGAATTGCAACTACAATTAAAAAGGAAAGGAAAACATTTTAACAGCCCCAACTAATTACTTTTTTATAAGTATATATTTATGTTGAATACATGCATAAAATCACTAAATGCTTTTGTCTGAGTTTTACTTATAGGTACAATATGTTTTCCCAAGTCTTAGCTAAAATCTCAGGGGTCAGGGTGTTGTCTTCATTTGTGTTTTCTTAAGCTGCACCCATTGAGCCAGTTTGTCATCCTTACAAACCAGAAAAAAACAGCAGCTGAGACAGGAATGAATGTAAAAATACACTCTGATGAAAAGGCAAATCTTGTTTAACCTGTCCACCTGTTCTGTGAATCTGAACCTCCCTTCTTTTCAAGCTATGTCGCATTCACATTTACACTCAAATGTGTTTCTTTTGACACCTCTTGCTATAGCCATTCTTTCAGATTCATTATAATGATGTTTAGTCAGTCCAGTAAAAGCTATAAAGTTACACTTAACAGTTTCATATGTGATGAGCCAATGTTGCTATAAAACTGGTAAAACATCAGGTGATGTTCATTATAGTTTTACTTCACAACAAGGTACAAAACTCCATTTATATAATTGTTTTTAGCTTTTAATTTTTAACTTGAGTCAATCATTACTTGTTAAACGACTCTTTTAAATCCAGAAAGACAAAGTAAACAACTCTGGATGGATTGTGGATCTGTTTCTTTTATGTCTAACAAATAGGGTGCTCTTTTAATTTTCCATCCATCCATCCATCCATCCATCTGTTTTCTCCCACTTAACCAATTCAGGTTTGCGGGGCAGCTGGGGTCTATCCCGTCTATCATAAGGCAGGTATGGTACACCCTGGACAAGTCACCAGTCTGTCACAGGGCGAACACAGACAGATAAACATTTATGCCTACATTCACACCTATAATCAATTTAGAACTAACAATCTAAGCCCACACATGTCTCTGGACTGTGGAAAGACACTGGAGTACCCAGAGAGAACCAATGCATCTCCGTGCTCACCCAGCTTTTTATTTAATTATAAAAAACAGAACAAAACTTCACCTTTTGTTTGGGCTCCATAAGCCTGGCTTAAAAGTATACCATTGATTAAAGAATTTAAAAAAACACTATGTTTTAACTCAGGATCTATAAAACTGAATCACATTATATGATCTTGTTTTTTATTTACATTTTACAAACAAGAAACTTTCTGGCTTTTAAAGTAGTGTTAGTATAGGTTCTTATTTATTTTGCACTCTACTTTCTGTATGGTTGAATATTTTTCTTAACCTGAGGAGAGATCAAATGCTTCTTACCTTGATAAGTAGGTCAGAAGTGTATGTGTGGTCACCTGGTCCTGCTTCTTTCCCTGATATGACTGTAAATGTAATAGAGAAGCAAATGTCACATAAATGTGTCAGAAAGAAGGTGAAAGAAGGTGGAGCAACAACACTGTGAAAGAGGTGTGTCAGTGTCTTTGTAAAGTTCCTAAAGCCATTGTCTTGCCTCAGCACACATGTACATTTAGCATTCCACACTCAACTTGCAGGATTATATGAATAATCATGTCCATGTACTTAGTAATATAAAATATAGCCTTAACCATCACTTTAAAATAAAAAAAAAAGAAGATACAAATGTGAGGGAACAGACATAGAGCTCAGTTTTCAAGTAGTTTTATACAACGTGGGTAATTAAATGTTCATTTGCAGTGAAAATGCAGAAAAAATAAGCAAGTAGAGCAGCAGAGCTTTAATCATCAAACATGGTTAACATAGCGTACTGTTAGAGCTTCAGGACATTTAGACATGTCTTAAGTGTCCAGGAAGATTAAAAAGAAACTTCTTCTTCTTTTGGCTGTTCCCTTTAGGGGCCACCACAGTGGATTATCTGCCTCCAACTTACCCTATGCCTAGCCTTCTCCTTTGTCACAACAACCCACTGCAGATCCTCCTGCTTAACTTAAAAACATGCTTTGGCCAATGTTAGTTACTTATCTTAAATGTTATATGATAAGCAATGCATGTTTAAAGTTTGAAACCAGAGTTATGTTTCAGTTCAGTTTAGACTCCTGAGTGGCTTTGTTCAGTTCAGTTAATTTCAGTTAGTTTGTTCAAGTTAATTTTTTTATTAGTTTCAGTATTCATTTTATTTTATTTCATTAATATAGGAGGGCAACAAGATTTAAGAAGTGCAAAACAAGTATTACTGTACAAACACGCTGCCAGTTGGACAAAGGCACAGTTTTTGTCAATCAATTTTAAATCAGACAATCAAGTGCAGACCTTTAGCTTTAATTCAAGGGGTTTACCAAAAAAAATAAATACAGTGTATCACAAAAGTGAGTACACCCCTCACATTTCTGCAGATATTTAAGTATATCTTTTCATGGGACAACACTAACAAAATGACACTTTGACACAATGAAAAGTAGTCTGTGTGCAGCTTATATAACAGTGTAAATTTATTCTTTCCTCAAAATAACTCAATATACAGCCATTAATGTCTAAACCAGCGGCAACAAAAGTGAGTACACCCCTTAGTGAAAGTTCCTGAAGTGTCAATATTTGTGTGGCCACCATTATTTTCCAGAACTGCCTTAACTCTCCTGGTCATGGAGTTTACCAGAGCTTCACAGGTTGCCACTGGAATGCTTTTCCACTCCTCCATGATGACATCACGGAGCTGGCGGAAATTCAAGACTTTGCACTCCTCCACCTTCCTCTTGAGGATGCCCCAAAGATGTTCTATTGGGTTTAGGTCTGGAGACATGCTTGGCCAGTCCATCACCTTTACCCTCAGCCTCTTCAATAAAGCAGTGGTTTTCTTAGAGGTGTGTTTGGGGTCATTATCATGCTGGAACACTGCCCTGCGACCCAGTTTCCAGAGGCAGGGATCATGCTCTGCTTCATTATTTCACAGTACATATTGGAGTTCGTGTGTCCCTCAATGAAATGTAACTCCCCAAAACCTGTTGCATTCATGCAGCCCCAGACCATGGCATTCCCACCACCATGCTTGACTGTAGGCACGACACACTTATCTTTGTTCTCCTCACCTGATCTCTGCCACACATGGTTGAGACCATCTGCACCAAACAAATTAATCTTGGTCTCATCAGACCATAGGACATGGTTCCAGTAATCCATGTCCTTTGTTGACATGTCTTCAGCAAACTGTTTGCAGGCTTTCTTGTGTACAGACTTCAGAAGAGGCTTCCTTCTGGGGTGACAGCCATGCAGACCAATTTGATGTAGTGTGCGGCGTATGGTCTGAGCACTGACAGGCTGACCCCCCACCTCTTCAGTCTCTGCAGCAATGCTGACAGCACTCCTGCGTCTATCTTTCAGAGACAGTATTTGGATGTGATGCTGAACACGTGCACTCAGCTTCTCTGGACGACCAACGCGAGGTCTGTTCTGAGTGGACCCTGCTCTTTTAAAATGCTGGATGATCTTGGCCACTGTGCTGCAGCTCAGTTTCAGGGTGTTGGCCATCTTCATGTAGCGCAACAATTCGTCTTTTAAGATCCTCAGAGAGTTCTTTTCCATGAGGTGCCATGTTGGAACTTTCAGTGAGAGAGTGTGAGAGCTGTACTACAAAACTGAACACACCTGCTCCCTATGCACACCTGAGACCTAGTAACACTAATGAGTCAAATGACATTTTGGAGGGGAAATGACAAGCAGTGCTCAATTTGGTCACTTACAGGTGTAGTCTCTTAGGGGTGTACTCACTTTTGTTGCTGCTGGTTTAGACATTAATGGCTGTATATTGAGTTATTTTGAGGGAAGAATGAATTTACACTGTTATATAAGCTGCACACAGACTACTTTTCATTGTGTCAAAGTGTCATTTTGTCAGTGTTGTCCCATGAAAAGATATACTTAAATATCTGCAGAAATGGGAGGGGTGTACTCACTTTTGTGATGCACTGTATAGTGGTGAAAGTAATGTTTCACTCATGACTCATGTTGTTTTTCAGCATTAGTTAATGCCAAAGTGTTATTGGTCATCATAGACCCAGCAGACTGATTACACTATATTCAGACTTTCAAATTATAGATTCACTGAAAGACAGCCCCTCTCTGACATAAACTATGAAAATATTCATTATTGTCATTATTGTCAAAGGCAAAGACTACTTAGTGAGTACTACTTAGAGAACGGATGGATGGCAACTGATGGCACAGTGAGGATGGAGGATCACAATGGATGAAAAACCAAAGCTACTGTTCTAGAAAAAGTAGCCCCAAAGTTATTTAATGTGATCATTGAAAATGGACAAGTCAAAATCAGCGTAGTCTTATGAAAGCATTAGACTATGCTGACTGAGCATAAGACTGAGCATAAGAGGCTTTTCCAGAAGTCACTGGCACCCGAAATAAGAATGAAGCAATCTCTTCATCTGACCTGGTCTGCATCAAAATGGATGTTTCTGCTGAGCCTGTGCTTAGAAGATCCGCAAGAAAGATCAAGAAACCTCAAACTACTGAATTAAAAAAATTTAATAAAAATTATGTTGGTGCCATCTGCCATACTGTTTAGTGTTTGCTGTGTAAGGCACAAATGTTTAGTGTTAGGCATTGAAAAATCAAAACAAAAAACTAAATAAAACTTAACTTTAAAGAAGGATGTGATAAAAAAGATGTTATTTGTGATGAAATGACATGTAATTTCATGTCACACCACAAGGTGACAGAATGTTTTTATCTGTTTGTCTGTTTGAAGGTGTGATCTATATATACGTTGCTAAAGTAATTTTTGACCACTAAATGTATACTTAATTTTACTTTTTAAATTAATTAATTACATTATTTTATTTTTTTGTGGACCACTCTCATTGATCTAGGGTCAGCAGTGTATAAAATAGTGGCTATTTTCTCAGAAGTTTTCTCAGTTTTAAAATAAATGTAGTATGAGATACTTTCATTTTCATTTTTAGGACAAGAGCCATGATAAATGTATTGATTCCATTCAGCAGACTGTGGAAGGTTGTTCCTGCCACTGAAAAAAACAATACTAGTGGACAACGAATTTGTGTTTTTGATAAGAATATGGTGGCCTCTGAAGAATGCTATAATACACTATAAACTTAAAATCATATCTGGTCAAAATACATTGAATGAATAGAGCCACAAATTCATGAGAAATTAAAAGAATCCTGAATAGACAACACATGCAAAGGTGAAAAGGTTGAGTGAAAGAAAGGGAAGTCCTTAAAGGACCATAAATCAGGTAAACTCAGTGAAGAGGAAGAAAAAATAGGCATCATCATCATCATTAGGAATAATTCTTGGCTAATTTCTAGTTATCTCGATCTTTATTATAAATTATTTTCATCATTCATCACTTTTACTTACTCTTAATGAATTTGTATAGAACCAAGTTTTTGCACTATAGCTCCCTGAAGTGTTGTGACTAACAGCCTGCTGCTGAGAGAAATCACTAAAATCTTCTCTGTGTAATATTATTTAGTGCCCACTTGGTACCATAGCTAATACCAGAGGTGTGAAGCAGTTAAATACATTTATTCATTTTGAGATACTTTTCTTGTTAATGAGCGTTTTCATTTAATATTGCTTAATATTCATATTCTATTACATATAATAAAAAAAGAAAAATACTACAGTTCTGACACAAATACATTTCACTATTTACTTTACAGATCAATAACTTACCCCTCCCAAGAGCATAATCCTAGCTACAGTGGCTGCACAAGGACAAACATGTTTTAGTCATTCAAAACAGATAAAAACCATTAAATCTAGACTGTACCCCATAACAGCCACAGCCAGCCAGTGTGTTTCTACTACTGTTAAAAATGCAGTTTTGTACACACTATATTTTAACATACTTATAGAGCAGTAATAACAATAATAATCAACACTTAGCAAATAAGGAAAAAAATGTAAAATGTTTTCATCACCTGAATCACCTCAAAAACCCTGACAATCCAATCATCTGTAGTGAGTGTACCCTGATAAAGAAGTGACTCCAGACCTGATCCATTTGTAGTTCACACTCAGCCAGAATATAAAAGGAACCTAAAATCTTTGTCATCCTTTACTGGATGTGCATGGTGGCTGTAATTATTTATACCGTGAAAACATTTGAAGGTCCTTCAAGACATTCACAATTGCCAGATTTGAAGATGTCCTGGACCTTCCCAGAAACTTCAGTGGAGTGGGACACTAGCCCTAAGAGACTGATTTGACAACCACCTTCACCTGGAAGACTATGATGTGTAGTGTCCAATTCAGCTATGAACACCATCTCATACCAAAGGTGACACAATGCAAATTTTTTGCTTTGATGCTTTGTTTAATCCACAACTTTGTAGCCCTCAGTTGTCACCATGTAAGTAGTTTAAAGGGGAGCCATAGTCTTTGTAAGGTAAGCTCAAGTGGAGTCAAAGAAAACATTTTTTTTTCACATCCAAAACAGCAGCACTTATGACTGTAACGGCCATAAAAACCATTCCTGGGAAAAAGCTAACCAGGAAGACAAAAGGCAACCTGGATGAAGAGAGCCAGCTCTACACTGGCTCAATAGAGCACCCCGACCTCCCACACCCCAGCACAGGGCAGAGGGAGGTGAGCCCATGGCTGTGGTGCTGCAGCACCTGAGACTGGCGACACCACCCCCACTGCAGAGGGCAGCCTGCTCACAAACAAACGACAGGACAAACTGGCCTGAGTTTGAAATACGGTGCCTGTCCCCCCAAACCACCCCACTGCAGTAAGAACTATGTGTGATGTATTTGGACCCATAACTAATTCACTGACGTCACCTAAGATGCATAGTCTGGGAGAAGTTGGGACACGACAGCTAAACCATGTGGATAGGTCTTCACATATCCTCTGCCAAAATCTCTGAAACCTGTTCAGACACAAGACCACAGAGCATGTAGATAATTCTCCTCTGAATTGCTTGTACAGTGGGTGCATATGTTTGAGTGTGTAAGGCCCATTTGGAACATCCTTTGTCCAGTGTAGTGTGTTCTATGGAGAATTTTATATTGTATAAGTTGTATTTGGGGACTTTTAGTCATTTTAAAGATATTTAAACATATTTCTGTCCATAAATTCTGATCCAGGTTGACAGAAAGATCATGCTCCCATTTTGCAATTGGGAGGGAAACTGAATCATCAGTTTTTAGTAATAATTTATATAATTTTGACAATAATTTTGGAGTACCGAGGTTAAGAAATTCTGTTACCCATATAGGCATTTCCAAATTCAGTTGATTGATGTTAAATCGTCCCTGTAAGATGGACTTAAGTTGCTGATATTCTAGAAATCTACCATTGCCAATTCGATATTTCGATAGAATTTCTTGGAATGTAATAAGGTTTCCATCTTGGATAATATGTTCTAAATTATTTACACCCTTATCACGCCATAGCGGAAAATTAAGCATTTTCTTATTCTGACAAATATCTGGATTGTTCCAAATGGGTGTTAGTTTACAGGGGATAAGCGAAGACTTAGTTATTTTTAAAAATTCCCACCAGGCTGTCAGAGAGGTGTTTATACAAAGGCTTTTATAACAGTTATGATGTTTGATACTGGGGCTAATGAAAGGTAGATCCAAGATTTTTATTTTTCTACAAAATTTTAGTCAGTTTGACCATTCAGACACTTTGCACTGCAAGATACACTGCAAATCACCAAAACGTTTCCCAGCAAACATTTTTTTGTTCATACGTTTCTGTTTAATACAATAAATATATACAATTTAAATGAACATTAAAAGAATAAAGATTTTTTTAAAAATGGTTCCTGCAACTTAAGCCACACTCACACACACTGTGATTAAAAAATATTCTAGGGATGTCTGTGGTTGGGAATGAAATTGTTCTAAGGGCTAAATCTTTTGGGTCCCTCCCCTAAAGTAGCTTTTCACTGAGTCCTCACCCTTAATGTTTTGAACATAGATCCACATATTTCTGCCGTATTTCTTTAGAACAGAGAACACATGCACATGCAGCGTTGTTGCGCAATCTCACTGCTATTTGTCAGATCACATCTAAATGTGCTGTTCACTGACAGAACCCAGAAATAATCAATTCACATTTAAATTTCAAATTTACTTTTTTGCTTTAAAAACATTAGAAGTGCGGTCAAATAATCATTTTATGCTTTCATGTTCATTCATCTGCAATAACCATCAAGGGCACGCAACTTGTTTGGTGTGCACATCCTCTACTTTATTGTCTGCAAGCAAATATCTATATTATATCTATATATAGAATTATAGAGCTCCTGAGCAGGTAGGAAAACAGGAATTACAGGTATCAGATTAAACGATCTCAACAACAAGTAACCAAAATAATACAGTCAACCAGACCAAGATGGCATATATATGCACTGAGGTTGACTGAGGAATTTTAAACGTGTTAGGTGTTATAGAAGTCAGGTGACTAGAAGTCAGGTGGATGAGTGGCGTATGACAGGACATGAGGGGTGAAACAGTTGTAATAGTAACAGCTGAATACAGTTGTGACCTCCTGAAAATGTGGACAAATGCTCTTTTGTCGTAACCATATTTGACACTCTGGGAAAGAGAACAGGGTGTCCTTGTTATATTGTGTTTGGTTATACACAAGATATTGTCCGCTACCACAATTATAAAGAATAGTGTCAGGCATGTGTAATAGGATACATGCAACAAATGTCATCTTTACTTTTCTGGCACACACACAGTCAGCTTGTTTTATTTGCAGACAGACGAACACCACCTGATAATCAACTCACTCATAACTTCACACAGTTTCGTAGTTTCCAAATTCCTGTGTCCTTTCACGGGTGATGAAACTGAGTCATGCGAACAGATGCATGAAGATATGTAGATGTGAAAGCCATGAACCTGCCTTAACCCCACAGATATCATTCATATAGATTTTTACATTGCATATGTAATGTAAAAATTACATAGGTGGATGGATGGAGATATTACAGTGCACATTTTCAATAATGTAATTAAATTACACCACAGACAAAGATTCAAACTTTAAATACACCAGAAGGGAGACACTTTTGCACACACACACCCACACCTTTTTCCCCAGTGACATTTTGACTTGTTATAGCAGAAAAGAACAGAGATGGAGCTGCATAATTATAGTTTCTCATTTATAAATTCCAGTAAACCAGACCAGTCCCCTGTGACATGTTACTGAGGTCATTTAAAGTGTTCTTGGGGAATTACATTGCTGCTTTGCTATTTATTAAATTTATTTAGTACATTTTTAAAATTCCTTTGAATAATTGCATACAACTGACACCAGAACATTAAAACCTTTAGCCTAATATATGTTGTGACTCTAAAAGAGCTGTGAACCACTGAAACATGGAGGAATACACAAGACGGTGTCCTGTATCAGAATCCTGGTGCTGTAAGTTTTGTGGTGAGGCATGGATTGAATGATTTTTCCTGCACATTGCACAGATGCGTTATTGGATTGACAGGTTAGGGTTAAGTCAACATCTTGAACTCTTCGTCAAGTTTTCAAACTATTCCTGAGCAACCTTGCAGCAGGAACAACAGCAGTGTGCATTACCTTATGAAGGAGTGTCATCAAGTAATAAATTTGAATAAAAAACATTCAGCATATCATCAAAATATAACTTTAAATGCTAAAATATCCAAATTTGGTTTTGCTTGTGGGCATGTTATAAAAAAGTGCACAGGTCTTCATTTATGCCATATTAGCCTACATTTCAGTTTATTGTTGAGGTAGTTGATACTGAGACAAAATCACTCAGATCAAAGTTAAAAACACAATCCTGATAATCAACTTACTCATATCTTCACATTACATTTTTTACAACATGATTCACATATTAATAATCAGTTAAAAGGTAAAGAGAGAGCTCTAATGTTGCTCTTATCTATACTACACATTCAGTATGTCCAGTAACATGTCGGTAAAATGTTTTTACAAATAAAGTGAGCACAGGCTTAAAGTTGATGGCTGTTTGCACAGAGAATTTATCAAACAATATAACACATTCTTCTCCCTCAAGCACCCCCAATGACGAGCATGCTCCTCGGTATCTTGACTAAAGGTTTCCCTTTCCTTCAAATCTGGAGGCCTTGTATGCCTCCAACAAGCTAAAATGGTCTGATAACTGGGTCCTGGTCCTGTAATTTGGCTAGGTCCTCTTTAGAGTAACCTGGGAAGACACAAGCATCAGTCTGTATACAAAGAGCTCTTACGTCATTGTCACCTCACTCCATGTAGCCCCCAGTTGAACCTCCACATAATGTTATCACAAAGCATCTGCATTCCTATTTGAGGACCCTGGGCAATATTTTATAGCAAGATTAAATGGAGCAAGCTGAGCTTCCTAATGTTGCTCTACTGCCCCAAGCTTGGCTGTATCTAAATGAATGAGGGGATTGTTATCAGTATACACGGTACAAAAACGCCTCAAAAGATACTCCATGAATTTTTCAGACACTGCCCACTTAAGAGTAAGAAACTCTAATGGCATAATTCTGCATGTTTTTCCAGAGGGTTTCAGTGCTCTGCTGGCATAAGCAATATGCTGAGGCTTCCCACCATGCTCTTGAGAAAGCCCCAAACCTGTATGGCTCACATCTATCTTTAACACAAAAGACTTCTGAAAATCTGTATACGCCAAAACTGGTGCAGAAAGTAGTGCTTCCTTTAGCTGGTTGAATTTCTTCTCATACTCTATCATCCAAGCCTTAACCAGGGGCCTTCAGGGGGGGTCTTACCCTTTCTACAACCGGAAGCCAATTGTGCTATCACCTGATGCAAAGGGGCTGCCATCTTTGCAAATCCAGCTATGAAAAGTCAGTAATTGCAAAATCAAGGAAAGATTGGCGCTCGGCCAGGTTAGTGGGAGTCTTCCACTCTCTCACCACTGCCACCTTATCTGGGTCTGTGGCAGCACCATTGGCTGACACTATATATCTTAAATACTTCACTTGTCTTTGAAAGAAATTGTATTTTGAAAGTTTTACCTTGAGTTCCTGTTTCTGCAGCCAAGAAAAAAACTCCCTTCAACCTTTCCAGATGGGTCAACTGGGTCAAAAACCCAGGATCATGACAGTTTACGAACTACGGCCAACACCAACACCGACAGATGACACTGCAAGTGCAAACAAATAAAAAATAAACCTATCACTAAGATAGCAAAAACTTTAGAAGTGGACAAATTAACAACATTCTCTGATACATCCTCGAAAAAAATAAATAAACGAAATGGCCAATTTAGCAACACCAAAGCCTGAAGACCACAAAAGACCACTAAAGTGCATGATGACAGAATTCAATTCAATACAATTCAATTTTATTTATTTATTCAATTTTATTTATGTAGCACCAAATCACAACTAACAGCCGCTGCAAGGCGCTAATTATTAGAACTAATTAGGACTAATTATTTTGATAGTTAAGAAAAACAGCGTCCTAACATCCAAACAAGTTAAGAACACTGTGGAGGAGGTAGGCATATCATTTTCAAGGTTTATAATCAACGGATGCCTTGATCAATTAAAATACGGGGTTTACAACAAGGTACAAACCACTGGTTACACTCAAGGACAAGAAGGTTAGATTAGCCAGTAAACATCTAAAAGAGCCTGCACAGTTCAGGGAAGAAAGAAATCTTTTGGCCATACAAAACCATCCCATCATTCTGCTTGTATCAGAAACAGCTCATCATCCAAAGCATATCACATCATCTGGTAAAAATGGTGGAGGCAATGTTATGTCATGGGCCTGTAAGGCTGCCAGTGGAACTGGACATTAGTGTTTATTGATGATGTGACTGATGATAGAGGTAGTAGGATGAATTGTGAAGTGTACACAAATTCAGCCAAACTGGACAGAGCTTCAGTGCAAATGGATAATGACCACAATCCTGCTGTAAAAGCAGCTGTTTCTGAAGGCAAAGAAGTGGGATATTTTTCAATGGCCAATTTTTTTCTTAGTTTTGTTTGTGCACAATATAATTTTAGTTTCAACACTTGGTTTCAGTTTTAGTTTACTTACAGTTAACTATAATAATCTAGAAAATGTTTCCACTCTTCTACTGAAAACAGAAAGTTTCTCTGAAGCACTCGAAAATCTGAGTTCCCAGCATATATCTATGAGCAGGAATTAGGAAGCCAATTTTGTTCCAGTAAGCAACCTGACTAATTTGGAGATATGAATGGAATCTTAAAAAAATAAAACTACCTCCCCCTTTATACTTACAAATCTCATGAAAGCCTCAAACCAAAAACACATCAGTCAATCTTTCAGTTGTTATTCCTTTAGTTTGTGGCACTCAAACAGGAGTCTAAAATCAGTTGAAGGCATACACGTTTAAAAACAAATACAGGATTACTAGTATTTTTTTAAACATAAATGGTGTTTTATTATTAACATAGCTTATTTATAATGATACTGTGAATAAGCTGTGTCAGACCTAGGATACTTAATTTCCGTAACAATAGTACTTGTTACTAAAGTATTTTCTTTTTAATTTGTTTGTTTTTTAGCTCCACTGTCAATGACATATGACAGTCAGCATATGTGATCCGATACCGAGCCATCTGGGGTCCATCCATCAACTTTTTGCTAAATTCACTACTCCTTTGTCATTTATATTTCAAATCTTCTGAAATTTGGCTCTTTGGGTAAGACTCTACAAGATAGGGCAAACAGATTTTCAATTTTTCACTTTGATTTTGAATGAATTTATGAAAATTTCCAGAAATACTATACATTGATGTTTGAGTTTAATCCCTACTGCTCCCTTGTTCCCTTATTCTTTAAAAAAAAAAAAATTACCAATTTTTGGAATTTTGAATTTTGGAAACAGTAAACTGAACAGTATATTCACGTTTAACTTCAGTGACTACTTCTCCCTTATTTATTGGCTAATCTTTTGAAACTTGCTTCAAGTATTCATTGGGCAGATGAATCTCTGATTGCTGACTTTTAATTATTTATTTTTCAAATTTCCATAATTTTCAAGGAAACTGTTGTCATGGTCCTGGGTTTGTGACCCTGTGCTTCTTAATTTTATGGACTTTTGTTAATCTGCCCTGTGGTTTATGGTTCACTTTATTGTTGATATTGTTTCCTGTGTTCGCCTTAAATATTCTTAGTTCAGTTCCCTGTGGCTTTAGAGTTTAGCTCTCCCTGTGTTTTCACCTTAGTGTTCCTCCCTATTGTGTGGAGTCTTTTGTGTCTGTTTTCTTCAGCGTGTTGGTCTACCCATCTGTCTTATTTTGTCATCCCCTGTCCCATGTGCTTTGTGTTTTGCTTTACTTCCCTGAGTCTCATTAGTGTCGTTTTGTTCACCTGTTCTGCCCCAGCTGTTTGCGCTCTCCCCCTCATACCCTCTCTGTATTTATTGTCTCAGTTTTCCCCTTGTCATTTGCCAGATTCCTGTTGCCATTGTGGCTGTGTCTCATACCTGTGCTCCTTGCACTCCCAGTGTTCCCTAGCCTTCTTCTCCAGTTTAGGTTTTCTTAGTTTTTTTATGATCCTTGTTTGTGTATTTTATGTTATTGATGCTAATAAAGGTTGGCCTTTTGTTAACTCCTGGCTGCCAGCTTCTGAGTCCTGTGTTTGGGTCCTCACCTCCACACATGCCACACAGTCTGCTTCCACACACCGTCACAACTGTAGATTGATGTTTAATTCGAGTTTCCACTACCTCCTTATTTTGTTGACCAATTTCTCTGAAACTAGGTATGAATGTTCACTAGGCAAAGGTCTACAGAATGTTGCAGCCAGATTTTCAATTTTTGACTTTTTTTCTTTCATTTTTTTGACATGTTTTGAAATTTAAGAAATACTGTACATTGATGTTTACTACTCCCCTTATATCCCCCTTATTTATTGTCTTATTCTTCTGAAACTTGTCATGAATATTCATTGGGCAATGGTCAACAAAATATTGAAGTAAGATTTTCAATTTTTACATTTTTTTCACAAATCATCAAAATTTTTATAAAAAAATTGCACATTGATGTTTAATGTCAATCGCTACTCCTTCTTTATTTGTTGGCAAATTCTTCTGAAACTTAGTGAGTATTCATTGGCCAAAGGCTCCTGTTACTTGATCTGCCGTCAGCAGAGATGCCACTGGGCATGTGTGTGTGTTATGTAAGGTCTTCAGTGCACAAAATCATGGTTAATTTGGTTTTTTGCTCAGTTGTGGTTTCAAAACACATTCAAGAAACTCAGTTATGCTCAACAGCTGAATCATTTTGGAAAATAATCATCCATCAATATTCTTCCACTTGACCTGTGGAAAATAATAATAAATGTGCTTTTTCTGTGGTAGTAATCAAACCACAGGGGTCACCATTGTAAAAGACATACTTAGAGGTCAGATACTCAAAAGAAAAAAACATGATGCAATTTATTTTGTTGTTGAACATGTTTAAGATGTTATTTAGGAAGTTCAGGCTAAAAGGTCTGCCATCGTCAAGACAATCTGGTCAAGATAAAATGAACAAAGCAACGAATCTTTGAGCCACTTAAAGATTTATTTTCCAGAATTTCATTTAATTGCAGTTATAATTCTAAAGGGGGGAAAAGATACAAATAACCAGCTAACACTGAAAGAAAACACAATATTAGTCAGCAGCAGAATCCTTGTCCTCTAAGTTTTGTAGTGGGGCATGGATTGGACATGTTTTGTGGATTGCACATTGCACAGATGCTTTATTGGATTGACAGGTTAAAGTTAGCAACTTGAACTCTTTGTCAATTTTTCAAACTAACTCTGAGCAACCTTGCAGCAGGAGCAACAACAGTGTGCATTATCTCACTGAAGGAGTGTCATCAAGAATTACCTTTGCTACAAAGGGTTGTAAAAGGTTTTCAACATGTAGGTGTTAACTGTAACACTGATAACTGTAGCAGCCACTTGACTGCCAGAACCCAAGGTTTTTCAGCAGAAGATATCCCAGATCACCACACTATCTCCAACCAACTTGTTTTCTTCCCCAAGTACATCTCTTCCTGTGCTAATGAGTTCTGACTTCAACATGTTGGTAATCTAGTTTACATTCATAAATGAGCAATTATTTGCAAGCCTTTGTCAATATGGAAGTGATTGCAGTCAGTCCGAATTGACCCACAATTATTTGGAGACAGGTTTCCTGCCAATAGACAATCTGTGCATTTGCTTTGTGATCAAAAGTGGATACCCAATCATTCCATTATATAAGCAGTGAGTTAGTAATTACTATAATAAAAAATACTTTTAACTGTGAACAGAGTTCAATCATCTTTTATATAAACATGTAAAATATCAACAATTTGAATAAAAACATTCAGTATATCATCAAAACAAAAATTAATCTATCAACTTTAAATGCTAAAATATCCACAGGTAAATTTGGTTTTGTTTGTGGGCATGTTATATTAAAAAATGGTGTACCAGACTTCATTTATGCCATGTCATCCTACATTTCAATTGATCGTTGAGGTATTTGATACTGAGACAACACCACTTAGGTCAAAGTTAAAAACACAATCCTGATAATCAACTTACTCATATCTTCACATTACATTTTTTACAACATGATTCACACATTAATAATCAGTTAAAAGGAAAAGAAGGGAGCTCTTTACAGACAAGACTATAGCTACACATTCAGTATGTCCGGTAACATGTAGGTAAAATGTGTTTACATACAGATGATGGCTCATTGCACAGAGTAGCCCTTCTGCTCTCACTTCAGTAGAGTTTACATTGCAGTTCTGCTTCACATGCGCCTGTACACGTGGATAACTCTGTTACAGGAGGGGCAGCAATGCTCCACATCCTGGCAATCACTTACGCAGAAGGGGATCAAACAGCAAGGCCAGCAACTGGTTTGAAGCAACAGAATAGCATCAAAATAATCATCACATCACATGTAAATCATCTATACAGGTGCTGGTCATAAAATTAGTATATCATGAAAAGTTGATTTATTTCAGTAACTCCATTCAAAAAGTAAAACTTGTATATTATATTCATTCATTACACACAGACTGATATATTTCAAATGTTTATTTCTTTAAATTTTGATGATTATAACTGACAACTAATGAAAACCCCAAATTCAGTATCTCAGAAAATTAGAATATTACTTAAGACCAATACAACAATGATTTTTAGTACTGTTGGCCAACTGAAAAGTATGAACATGGAAAGAATGAGCATGTACAGCACTCAATACTTAGTTGGGGCTCCTTTTGCCTGGATTACTGCAGCAATGCGGTGTGGCATGGAGTCAATCAGTCTGTGGCACTGCTCAGGTGTTATGAGCGCCCAGACCATAAAGTTGGCCAGCAGCAGGAAGTGCTCTAAAACTTCCTGGTAGATGGCTGTGTTGACCTTGGACCTCAGAAAACACAGTAGACCAAAACCAGCAGATGACATGGCACCCCAAACCATCACTGACTGTGGAAACTTTACACTGGACCTCAAGCAATGTGGATTCTGTGCCTCTGCCCTCTTCCTCCAGACTCTGGGACCTTGATTTCCAAAGGAAATGCAAAATTTTCTTCCATCAGAGAACATAACTTTGGAGCACTCAGCAGCAGTCCAGTCCTTTTTGCCTTTAGCCCAGGCAAGATGCTTTTGACACTGTCTCTTGTTCAAGAGTGGCTTGACACAAGGAATGCAACAGCTGAAACCCATGTCTGCATACATCTGTGCGTGGTGGTTCTTGAAGCACTGACTCCAGCAGCAGTCCACTCTCTGTGAATCTCCCCCACATTTTTGAATGAGTTTTGTTTCACAATCTTCTCCAGGATGTGGTTATTCCTATTGCTTGTACACTTTTTCATACCTCATCTTTTCCTTCCCTCGCCTCTCTATTAATGTGCTTGGACACAGAGCTCTGTGAACAGCCAGCCTTTGGTGTCTTGCCCTCCTTGTGCAAGGTGTCAGTGGTTGTCTTTTGGACAACTGTCAAGTGAGCAGTCCTCCCCATGATTGTGTAGCCTACAGAACTAGACTAAGAGACCATTTAAAGGCCTTTGCAGGTGTTTTGAGTTAATTAGCTGATTGGAGTGTGGCACCAGGTGTCTTCAATATTGAACATTTTCAAAATATTCTAATTTTCTGAGATACTGAATTTAGGGTTTTTAATTAGTTGTCAGTTATAATCATCAAAAGAAACAAACATTTGAAATATATCAGTCTGTGTCTAATGAATGAATATAATATCCAAGTTTCACTTTTTGAATGGAGTTACTGAAATAAATCAACTTTTTCATGATACTCTAATTTTATGACCAGCACCTGCAGTAGTATCAGTGTATAAGGTACAAGGTTCACAAATTTAGGCTGAATATTTGTTAAATGTAAGAAACCATGAAATAAAATAACTCAAGATATTAGACTGAATCAATAAACAAGTTTAAGTCTTGGTTTTACAAAAAGTAAAGAACTCAGAGCTCCTGTTATTTTACACTATTTACACCAGAGTTAATGAGCGTGTACTGGATAGAGCCTGATTCCCATAGCGACCTGGTATTTTTGCACTGTTCTATTATTGTGAACAGTGTGTTGTTTATACAACTATGCTTTGTGTAGGTGATAACATTAAGTCATTTTCCATTGTGTTGTGTTTTGTTCATAGCAATAAGTTTAGTAGTCTCTTTGCTTTACAGATCTATATCAAGCCATTTTTATTCATATAGCACATTTTAAAACAACAGGAATTAATACACAAATTGCTCTCCAGTCATATCTAGTTTATAAAAGTTATATTTTTCCATATTCTATTGTGCATATATTCCATATGTTTTTGCAAATATTCATTGGGTCCCTGACCCCATTCATTTTATTTAATATTTACTGAGAAAACTTCAGCATAGATCAAATCCTGTTTGTAAGTTTTGAAATTTTAGTATTTTCTCTACACCTGAATGAATCACAGGTGCATCGCAATTCACAGAAATAACTGAATGAAAAATGTTACTTGTGTTTACACCTAAATGAAGTATTTAGTGAACCACCACATTTCTTTCGTACCTTTAACTGAGTGTAACCAGTCTATAATGTTGTACCTAAATGACAACACTGTAATTCAGTGAAGTATTTCATCAGGACGCTATAAGGCTAATGTTCTGTAAATTCAAATACTTAAAAAAATACTTGTTATTTACATGCATGTTACTGAGAAAATATTCCTGATTTGCAGTGTGTCTGAGTTTATTTGGTTGTGTGTTGAGGTATTTACTCACCCAATGATTAGTAATACGCCATAAATTGTCCAGGTTAGCAATCCGAATTTGTGCTCAGTTCTAGTCACAACATTGGTTTGGCAGTAAGGACACATCATCTGTCCAGGAATATCTCTTGTGAGAGGACTCTGCGTCATCACCACATGACTCACTATCAAGACAACAAAACACACTCTACTGATCACTTTAATAATAATTCTCACTAAAACACCTCTAAGACTAGAACTTTGTAATTGTAACTTTCTTTGCTTAATTTTGCAAATTCAGATTTAATGGGAGAAAGACCTCACCTGGATTTACAACCTGAGCTTGCTCTGCATTGTATTGGCAAGCAGGCTGTTGAACTGGACATAAGAAACAGACATTTAACTTGAAAAAATCAGTACAACAGCTGAGAAAAAAACCCCAACCACATAGACTAAAGTGACAGGAATGAATCTGGAAATAAGAGCAGTACAGAAGAAATACATTTAGATAAAATGACTACCTCTTATCTCTCACCATTCTGAGTGGCTGAAAACCAGGCTGCACACCAGGCTGAGGAGCAGGCTGAACACCAGTCTGAAAACCAGCCTGAAAACCAGGCTGAAAACCAGGCTGAAAACCAGGCTGCACACCAGGCTCGACACCAGTCTGAACACCAGTCTGAAAATCGGACTGGACACTGGGCTGTACACCAGGCTGTACACTAATCTGAACATCATGCTTGGCAGTAGGCTGGGAACCAGGCTGGGAGAGTCCTTCATTGCAATCCAAAGGGGGACCCAGGTACGGTGGTGCTGAGAGTCCTGTATGGGGGCAGGAAAAAATAATTAAACAGCTCTTGCATCCAAAAATGTCCAAGTCAATTAATAATTTTAATAATAAAATGATGATGTTAAATGAGGGATGGGCGTGAGTCCTGGGTTTGAGTTTCGACTAAAACCTGGAATCTCTTGCATTTTCAACTTGACAGTCAGGTTGAATGGTTAGCACTATTGCCTCACACCAAGAAGGTCCTGGTTTCATATTCTAGTATGGGACCTTTCTGTGTGGCATTTGCATGCTAACCCTTTGTCTGCATGGGTTCTCTTAGGTACTGCAGCTTCCTCCAACAGTCCAAAGGCTTGCATGAGCTGAGGTTAAATGGTGATTCTTTGCATGGTATATCCCCACACCTCACCCCCCACCCCCCACCCCCACCTGTTATCCAGAATTGACCAAGCAAAAGATGAATGGAATCACATCACATTTCCATAGATGCAAGTAAGCAGGTTTGGTGATGTGTTTTTATATTGTCATTTGATTTGCCCTTACATGACCGAAAGCCCGATAGATTTGAAAGATAGTCTTACGGTATATATCTTACAGTTTTATCAAAAACACAAATTCACATGTTCTGCTAAAGGTATTTAGATGGGGAAAGCTGATCAAGTGTATTCTGGTAGCCTACAACAAGTGTTGGTCAAAGAATGATGTGTCATGTCCTGTGTAAGTTTGAGTAAAGTTTAAATCCAAACCTACAGTATGAGACAGAAAATCTAGCTGGCAGGGAAATTCATAAGCAACCACAAAAACATACACAGAAATTAACAAGTAAAAAAAAAAACTGTTCTTTTGTAAGCAACAGTGAAAAGGTGAAACATAACGCACCTGTCTTGCAGCAATTCTTTACAATGAAATATGCATGAGTATCAAGTGACTAATACCCACACCAACTGCATGGAATGCAGTAGCTTCGCATCACTGGAAAACAAGAATCCAGTGAAGACAAGGAAAAATGTCATCACAGTAACATGCGATTGATTATCCCTAATACCTCCAGTGACATGATAATGTATGTGTTAACTCCAATGTGACTATAAATCACCTGAAATGTTTGTGTAAAACATTTCTTTTCATCACGTGAAAATTATAGAAATATTGTTTCCTTTTTCTTTGACAAGCTACTTTTTCCAATAATACAAACTTTTATGCTGAATTGCAATTTTAAGAAAACATTTTTAACATCCCAATTAATTATTATTAATTAATTATTTGTTTAGCTTCAAAAAAGCTAAACAAAATTAGATAAAATTACTGATAGTCCCTTATTTCTCACCAGTCTGAACAGCAGGCTGAACAACAGGTTGAACTGCAGGCTGGGAGACTCCTGCACTGCAGTCCAAAGGCAGACCTGAGTTTGGTGGTGCTGGCATTTCTATATGGGGTCCGTGGCCCTTTTCCATAGTGCCTGTTTGTAGGAGTAGGAAAAAAATTATTATACTGGGTTCCTCCTAATGCAGGACAATGCTAGACCTCATGTGGCTGGAGTGTGTCAGCAGTTCCTGCAAGATGAAGGCATTGAAGCTATGGACTGGCCCGCCCGTTCCTCAGACCTGAATCCAATTGAGCACATCTGGGACATCGTGTCTCGCTCCATCCACCAACGTCACATTGATCCACAGACTGTCCAGGAGTTGGCGGATGCTTTAGTCCAGGTCTGGGAGGAGATCCCTCAGGAGACCATCCGCCACCTCATCAGGAGCATGCCCAGGCATTGTGTGGAAGTCATACAGGCACGTGGAGGCCACACACAATACTGAGCCTCATTTTGACTTGTTTTAAGGACATTACATCAAAGTTGGATCAGCCTGTAGTGTGTTTTTCCACTTTAATTTTGTATGTGACTCCAAATCCAGGCCTCCATTGGTTAATAAATTTGATTTCCATTGATGATTTTTGTGTGATTTTGTTGTCAGCACATTCAACTTTGTACAGAACAAAGTATTCAATGAGAATATTTCATTCATTCAGATCTAGGATGTGTTATTTGAGTGTTCCCTTTATCTTTTTGAGCAGTGTATATATATATATATATATATATATATATATATATATATATATATATATATATATATATATATATATATATATATATATATATATATATATATATATATATATATATAGGTTTTATTTATATGCACCATATATTTTCCTAAATATCAGCTATGTTTGGTCAAAGCAGTCAGGGTGTTGTCTTCATCTGCATGTCTTTTCTTAATCTGCAGCCATTTTGGCATCCCCAGACAATGCATTTACTGAAAAGGGTCACCTGTGAAGAATTTAGCATGAAAATAAACACCATTTTTATGACAGGTCTTGTTTAGCCTGTCCACCTGTTCTCTGAATCTGTATCTGACACTGTTGCATTCACTGTTACAGTAAACTGTTTGCTTTTCCTAGAGCCTTTAGGTTCAGATTAATTATAAAAATGTTTAGGGAGTCCAAAAAAATTAAAAGTTACACTTGACAGTTTCCTATGTGAGCCAATGTCTCTTTAAAAAAGTCCAAACACACATTCCAACACTGGGTGATCTTTATTGTAGTTATTTAAATCGCAACAAAGTATAAAAATGCACTTGTGTAATTGTGTTTACATTTTACATTATTTAATTATTTATTTATCTAAATGAAGGGCAAAACTTAACAGGAATAATTGGAAACAGTCAGTACCTGTTAGATGACTCTTTGAATTCACAAAGACAAAGAAAACAACTCTGCAGGGATGTGGATCTATTTTTATGTATATATAAACTGTTGTTCATGCTTATACATTAGTAGAATATGTTTCTTATTTTCTCCTTTTTATGTCTATACTTTCATAACCTGAGAAGAGATCAAATGGTCCTTACCTTGGTAAGTAGGTCTGAAGTGTTTGTGTGGCAGCCTGATCCTGCTTCTTGCTCTGAAAGTGGTTGAACAAATACTGAAAGAAGGTGGAGCTACAGTGTGAATAGACAGGTATGTCAGTGTGTTTGTTTCCAAAACAACAACAAATAAAAAAAAAACATCCACATGTAACCAGGCTCATTTACACTTTGCTGTAACTGGCTGGCATTGTGCAGTAAATGATGGATGAAGGCTTGTTTGTCTTTAAGAGTTGCCTTTTTATCATCTGGTTAAGAAAAGAATAGTACTGGTTAGGCAGGTTGGATCATTAAGAGCAGCTCAAACACAGCACACTCAGGCTCTTTAACACTGCCTAATGATATAACATGCACAGTGCAGCCTAGCCAGTGTACAATTCTGTTATACTACTGACATTGCACTTCACAACTGCAACAATCCATTTAAAGTCTAATTAGCAGTTAAATCATTTACAGTGGTTATATGTTCACATAATGGCCAGACAGAAGTCAACACTTGATAATCATATACACTGCTGTACTCTATAACAAACAGCAAACAACATTTGCACAACAGCATGTGAAATTGATTGTCAATCAGTGTTGCTTCCTAAGTGGACAGTTTGATTTCACAGAAGTTTGATTTACTTGGATTTATGTTGTGTTAAGTGTTCCCTTTATTCTTTTGAGCAGTGTATATCCATGAATTCAGAAAAATACAAAAGATGATATAATAGCCTCACCTCACAAATGGCTCTCACTCTGGCTTGAAAGCCGAAGAATAAAAATGAATTTCAAGGCATACTTTAAAAAAAGTGTTTAAAAAAAGATGCAAAGTGGAGGCTGTACATAAGGGAGCAGCTCATTCCACAGTTTAAGGGCTACTTCTGAAAAAGCCCCCCCCCCTGACCCCCTACCCCACCCTTCTTTTTTTTTTTTTTTTTGCACAAATGGTATTTCAGTTTCCTGAGGGGAGGCCAGAGCAGGAGAAACATTTTACATTTCGCAAGTCCTCTTAGCAGCTGCATTTTGGACCAACTGAAGGCAAGAATGAGAGGTCTGATTTACACCAATGTGTCTTCAGTGCACAAAATCATCGTTAAATTGTTTTTTTTTTGCTTGAATAGTAGTTTCAAAACATATTCAGGAAACTCTGTTATGCTCAACAGCTGAATGTTACTGGAAAATAATAACCCATCCAGCCATTTTCTTCCACCTGACATGTGGAAAATACTAATAGATGTACTTTTTCTGTGGTAGTAATCAAACAGCAGGGGTCACAATTGTAAAAGACATACTTAGCGGTTGGATACTCAATAGAAAAATAACATCAATACTGTGCAATTTATTTTGTTGGACAGACAGTTTGTACTTTTAATAAGAGCATGTTTAAAATGTCAATTAGGAAGTTCAGACTAAAAGGTTTGCTGTCATCAAAGCAATCTGGTCAGAATACAGTGAACAGAGCCATGAATCTTTGAGCCACTTAACAAAGATGTTCCAGCATTTCATTTAATTGCAGTTGTAAATCTAAAGGGGGAGAAAGATACATATAACCAGCTAACACTGAGAGAAAACACAATATTAGCACTCAAATTTATTTGAAATGTCAATTTAAGAATCTGAGGATAAATTAAGTTCTTGGTTTAACAAATATTTTCACACAGCAAGATAAGAAATGAAAAGTCACATAAAATCCAGAGCAGCCACCACGTGCAAAAATGAAATTGGTCAATGATGGAGTCTTTAAAAAGTCTTTAAATGGGTATAAATCAGGTGAACTCAGTGATAAGGAATCATTTTTTAATTAACATTGTTAAATCTTTATTATGTTTTCAGTAATCATTCAATTAGATTTTTTTTTTTTTTCGGTTTTTGGTTTTCGTGGTGGTGGGTGCTGGCCCCGTCTAGGTGGCTGGCCTCTTCGGCGGGGCCGGGGTGCGGGGTCTGGTGCCCTGGTGCCCGGGGTCGCCCGTTTCCCGGCTGGGCCCCTCCCTACACTGAGGGGGTCTGTGGGTCTATGGGGTGGGTTGGCTCACGTCGGGGTGTCTGGCTGGCATTCCGGGATTCTGGGTGCCCCTCCCTGTGGGGGTGTGGGGCGCTCAGTGGAGGGAGCAGCAGTTCCCACACAGGGCTGGTTGGTCCTGGACTCAGGACCACTGTGTGTGTGTGTGTGTGTTTGTGTGGGTGTGACATTTGTGGTGTGTATGTGTGTGTGTGTGTGTGTGTGTGTGTGTGTGTGTGTGTATGTGTGTATTAGAGTGAGATTGTGATGTTTATTATAATTTTGTGTGTTTGTGTGTGTGATATTTGTTGTCTTTTGTATGCGGGTAGGGGTATGTGTTTGTGTCGTGTTTGTGTCGTGTTTGCGGCGTGGGTGGTGGTGGTGGGTGGGTGCCGGCCTGGAGCTCGGTGGTGTCCCGGGGGTGTGGCCACTTCAGGCCCTGGACCTGCGTTCCCTGCACTGCGGTTGGGTGTAGGGAACTGGGGTGTCTAATGAGCCAGTAGTTAGCTGGCTCTCTTCCTCTGGGAGGTAGTCATATTTATCCTGACCCTTGCCCTCCTCCCACTCAGTTAAGCATCACATTACACACACACGTAGGTTCTTGGGGGAGGGGGCTCGTGCTGCAGTGAGTATGGCCACCTCCTTGGCTCTGTTCGCCCTGCTGTGTGATGTCCCACTCCTCCTTTTTAATTGCATCATTCAGTTCACAACACATCATAGTACATATAGGGCTTTGGGGGGCAGGTGTGTCACACAGTGGTTAGTGGGTGGTGCTGCTGACGTGGCGCCACTTGTCTGTTCACTGCTGCCTGCTCCTCAGTTTTATTTACATTTTAGACACTGAGGGCCTTGGGGGTGCAGTGTGGATGGGCGCTGTAAATCAGTGCTGATATTACATCTGTCCCTCCAATTTTAATAGCACTATAGCTTTCATACAGTCATACACATTCTTCATTACATACACTCACATCACCCCAAACACGTTGGGTGGGGAGGAGGGGGTGGGCGGGTCCTCTCACACCCCAGTTTCATGCATCCTGCCTTGGGTGGGGACTGGCTAGTTGTTTGGGGCTGGGCTGGCTGCTTCTCTGGGTTGCCGCTGGCTCTGTGCTGTTACCCGCTCTCCCACACTAGGTGCCCATGTATTGTATTCCTGTGTGTGTGTGTGTGTGTGTGTGTGTGTGTGTGTGTGTGTGTGTGTGTGTGTGCGTGTGTGTGTGTGTGTGTGCGGACAGTTGGGCCTGGGTCTGTGGCTTGCTGAGTCTTGGCACCTGTGGGACACGGTTGTAGAGGGGCGGGAGTTACCCCTCCCTACCGCTCCACGCTGCTCCCCACTGATCGTCACTGCCGCGCCTGGGGTGTGGGTGCCCACGGGTCCCAGGATGTGTGTCCAGATGTCTTGGCGTGGTTTTTGACCTGCTCCTTTGGTGGCTGTGACCTGGGGGTGGCTTGGGCCCCCTTAGCATTGGGGGGTTCTGCCGGGTGTCAGGCCATTCTCGGGCACTTGGGGCCTCAGGGGCTGCATGCTTGGCTTGTGCTGGCGATGCCAGCCTGCGGGGGGGGTGGCCTGCTCATTGCCTCTGGCTCTCTGGACTCCTGCCCTTTGGCTGTGGGGGTTCCGTCTGGGGTCTCCCTCCTTCCTCCTCTGGGGTGTGCAAGCACTTGCCATCAGGATGTGTGGCCTCAGGTCTTCTGAGCTCCTAGTGGGCTGTGGATGGCCTGGGTCCTCTGGGTCCTTTCCTATTCACCTCTGGATTACAGGGGCCATGGGTGCAGTTTCTTACCCTAATTATTGAGTACATTCCATACACACATATTACTGCAAACAGCAAAATTGCATGTATGTGTGTTTATGTATAAATATGTGAATGTGTGTGTGTATGTATTTATGTATGTATGGATGTATGCATGTATATCTACTTTTCTTCGATTATTTTTTCCTTTCTCCCCTTTGTTCCCCCCCTCTTTTTTTTTCTTTTTCTCTTTTTTTCCCCTCCTCTTTTCTATCCCCTTCCTTTTTGCCTGTCAGCCCTGGCATAAATAACTAATTAAAAAAATAAAAATAAAAATACAAACATTAACAAGAATAGCCTATAGAAAACTTATAGAGCTGTTTTTGTTAAAGCAAATATGTTTGGTACATCAGTGTATTCGGATCATCATTCCAATTGCAAAAACTGCCAGACATGACAGGCTTAAAAAATAATAAATAAAAAATAAAGAATAAAAAAATTTGATTTTAATTGAATCAAATTTTGCACTATAGCTCCCATAAAAATTTTTTATCAACGGCCAACTGCTGAAAGAAATTACTGAAAGCTACCACATGTAATATTACTTACTGTCCACTTGGTAGAAGCAGTGGACCAGGAGATATACTGCAGGAACTAGAGGTGAGTGGATCAGTCCAAATATCAATTGTATCAATACCAGCGCTGGTATTGGTATTGGACTGATACTAGGATGAGCTGATGTGGTGGATAGGATGGAAGCTTTAGTTTGTTTTGCTCTAGTTCAAAACATTGCTCCCATTCTTCAAAAGTAGAAACTAGACATGTCTGTGCAAACACAGCTCCTCTTATGCACATGGGTCAATATCAAAGTGTCTTTGGGACATCATAATTCATCCCCAAAAAAGTTACAGTTTCCCAACTAATTTCATATCCATTGTATCAAGTTGTCAAGGCTGTTGTAAATGCATGTTGGTTAATTTCCCACACTTTTCATGAATGTAATGCAAGCAGATAAAGAATGAGCACATTGTAAAATATGTCCATCCTGTCAAGGACAAAGTCAAATGAAAATAAATACATTTTCATAACAACATGATTATACAATGCACATTTTCAGATAGCTAGTTTGTCCCTTGCTCAATAATATTTATTTGGTAAAATAAGGCTTTTGAAAATAGTGAAATAATTGCAAATTGCTTGTGTCTTCAAAGAATCTGTGATAGTTGTGTTTTTCTTTTTAAATAAAATCTCTAAAAACTGTGATCTGATCAGTTTTTCAAACAATATTATTTGGCAGTGATTAGTTTATTAAGAAAACGTGAAAAGCTTTTACTAACTTGTGACGATAACTTGATTATTTTCAAAAAACTGAAAAATTAAAGGGTGGACCGTGACAACACAGGGTGGACAGTGAGATGACAGGGTGTACAAAAATGTCTTAACTGCTGACATGAGTAGATTTATTAAGAGCTTTCTCAACAAACGTGAACATTACAAAATATAATTATGAACATTCATAAGCTTTTTGCAACACAATTAAGATATATAATAGGGTCTAAAGTGGCAAAAGGAAGTGTATGACAAATTGCTTCTCTGGGACTCACTTCCTAAGTTCTCCATTGTATCGTATGCAAACTCTCCTGCATGTTTTACTTAAGTTGTGTGACTGTTTGTTTGTGTCCAGTTGCCATTTGACTAACATAATCTTGCAGTGGGCAGCACGGTGGTTAGCAGTACTGCCTCACAGTTAGAATGACATCTAGAAGGTCTGGGTTTGATTTCATCTTGGTCCGGGCCTCTCTCTCTGTGTGGAGTTTTCATGTTCTCCTCGTGTCTGTGTGGGTTTCCTCCCACAGTCCAAAGACATGCAGTTTCTGGGGTTAGGTTAATTGGTCACTCTAAATTGCCCATAGATGTGAATGTGAATGGTTGTCTGTCTCTCTGTGTTGGCCCTGTGACAGGCTGGCGGCCTGTACAGGGTGTACACTGCCTCTTGCCCATGACAGCTGGGATTGTCTCCAGCCCCCCCCCCCAACCTTGAACAGGATAAGCGACAGAGAATGGATGGATGGATGGAATCTTGTAGAAACAAGGATGTTACTTTAAAAAAAAAAACTCAATTGTACTGATGCATTTCTCCCACAGCAAGTTAAGGCAGCAGGATATTTGGCTCTCTCTTCTTTTTTTCATTTTGCCCCCTTCTCTGTCTCACTGAGCTCTTTCCAGCTCTTTCCTTCTTCTTTCCAGTATTTCTGTCGTTATGGCATCTCTTCCTCTGTCTGGGGCAGCATCATGGTGTTCCCAATATTGCCTTGCAGTCTCTGGTCACCTGGACTCATTGCTCTAAAAAGACAATACAAAAGTCACCAATGATTGACCCTTTTTAGCAGTATGAACCTTATTTGAGAAAAAAAAAGTTCAAAGAACTCTTAAATTATCACCATGTCATTGAAATATGTAAAAAAAATTAATAAATAAAATTCCATTATACAATACAGAGTCCACCCTGCCACACGGTGTTTGGTGGCAGGGTGGACAATGACAGGGTGGACATTTTGGATTAAGTTAGTATCTAAGAAGCACATGGTGGACCATCAGCTAGCAAAGTTATTGGTTGTTGAAGGAGACCACATGCTGTTTTCAAAATATATTTTGACTTTCTGAAAACTTTTTCTATTAATCAACTTTTCCTCTGACAGTGGATATGTTAAGGTTGACAACATCTAACTACAAACATAATAACATGAAAATAAGGAAATATAAGTGTAGCTACTCACTGTAGCTGCAGCAGTTGTTTCAACCTCCATTGAAGAAAGACAGGTTCAGAGTGTTGATGTTACTGATTTCATTAGTTGGTTTCTTAAAGGGGCAATTACTCCATGATGACAGGGTGGACAGTAGTTTTAAGGACGTGCAAAAAATGTTAAATAAAATAATAAAATAAAAATTCTTGTTTTACCCAAGAATTTGGTAAGAGTAATAAGAACATTTAAAAAGTATTTTCATTTTGTTCCATTTACTGCTTTATTTCACTGCTTGAAAGGAGCAGACCAGCATGTGGGACATAGCAAAATCTGATACATCCAACCAAAGAAAATGGTATAAAATCAGTGAAATTCATTTTAAGAAACTTGTTCTTGTACTGATTTGTGTGTCAGTGTATCCACATTTGTAATAATACCTACATTTTTCATTATTTTGTAACATGTTAATAATAACTTATTGATTCTGATGAGGACACCAAAAGGTACTTTATAGTGATACTGACCCAGGTACACTTTGCTCTAACCCCTCCTCGCTGCTGTGCTGTGCTGTGTTTACAGTAGGTGTCCTCCGGTCATGTGACTCAGCAGCACTGAGCAGAACCATGCAGGTTGCAGTGAGTGAGGAAACAGAGGTACTTTAGATAAAAACAATGCAAACAATGATGCATGTTGGTGTGTTGGAAACTGGCAGCACTATCAACTTATATGAAGACATGAAAGAACATGGAAAAGAGAACTTTGTTCTGGAACAAGCAGCAAAAGAAATGAAGAGAGGAGGAAGAAAATCCTTTAGATAGACCCAGAACTCCAGCACAGAGACAGAACCTACAATCATAGTCCTTTCAGAGAGGCAAAGAATAACCAGGTAGCTCATGTAGCGGTGAAAGTAATGTTTCTCTCTCCTTCTGAGCCCCTGTTCCTGTCTAACCATAACATCTTCATACTGCCTCTTATCTATTTGTAAGCATTCTGGGCGCTGTGAGTCGGCCTTCTCTTCGGACTTGTCCAAGCTGGTTTTGCATGACCCAGATTCCTCTCAGCAGCAGTGGTGTCATAAAGCACATTATCTTCCTGATGTTTTTTTAATTAGTCATTTAGCAATCTTGTCCAAATTAATAACAGAATATGGTGATGTTGGTGATGTTCTAACTGTACGTTCTGTGGCCTCCAGGATAAGATGCACTGAGACAGAGAAGTTAGTCTAGCATTATCTATCTGTTGCTCTCTGTCTAGTGTATTATTTAATTGTTTATTATTTGATTGAATCACTGTTTATTAATTAACTTACTGGGGTTTACTTTTAAACATTTGTCCTTTATTCACTGAGTAAAAAATAATCCCTAACAACTCCCTCCTTTTCACACGTTCAGGTGTGAACCCAATTTTATACCCCTATAGTTATAATTCTATTGGTCAAAACTTTTAACAACAATGGCATGGTTATAGTACATTTTAAAGCACAATAAGTCATTACAAACCAGAGTCGTTCTCAAATTATATTCTTGTGAACCACTGAGTTCTGTAATCTATGTTTATACTTCTACAAGGTCAGATACAGACACATTTGCTTCAGCAGAGAGAGACAACTGCACCCTGCTTAGAGAATGGAAATGAAAGGCATATGAAAAGTATTTTGAATCATAATTATTATTAGCACTCTAATTTCCCAAATCACCCTTCTTTTATAAAAATTAAATGAATAATTATAAAATGAAATGGCATTGCTATCAAACTTATCATCATCGTGTATTATAACACGTTATGGACAATACCACAGATGTGTTATTGAGAATCTTCAATTCAATTCAATTCAATTCAATTTTATTTATATAGCACCAAATCACAACAAACAGTCGCCTCAAGGCGCCTCTTCCTTTAATGTTGTTTATTATTCTTACGCTACTGCATTTACCAGGAAAAAAATGGCCATAGGACATCTATGGAACCCTTTATAAATCATGCTATTAATGTGATTATTTATTTATTTATCGTTAGTCTGGGACATCAGGAGGTTCGTGCATATTAAGCCACACTCACACACACTGTGATTAGAAAATACTGTAGGGATGTCTGTGGTTGGGGATGAAATTGTTGTAAAGAATGCACGCACATACAGCACTGTTGCACAATCCCACTGCTCTCTGTCAGATAACATCTAAATGCGCCGTTCACTGACAGAACCCAGAAATAATCAATTCACATCTAAATTTCAAACATACCTTTTGTTTAAAAACATCAGCAGTGCGATCAAATAATCGTTTTATGCTTTCATGGTCATTAGTCAGCAATAGCCATCTGGCACTCAACCTGTTCGGTGTGCACATCCTCTTCTTTACTAGCTGCAAGAAATATCAGTATTGGAAAGTTAATATCAGTGTTTTACAGAAAGGCTCACCAATATGATTCTGTCAGAATGATAGAGCGCCTGAGCAAATTTAAGATGAATGAATATACAGTGTAGCAGGCTGTCAATGAATGCGTTTCCATTATCACTGCTCCTCCTGGTGCATACACAAGACATTACCACCAGTTTTTCTAAATGCTGCTTAGGGGCATTACCACTTGTGACTGCATTGCCCACGTGACAAGTGGAGGATCAGCCGGCCATTTTACGTGGCTGTATCTGTACACGTGACTAGTATCACAGGTAGGCAGAGGTGGGAAGTAATGAAGTACAAATACTTTGTTAATGTACTAGTAGAATTTTCAGGTATCTTTAATTTAATTCAGTATTTATTTTTCTGACAACTTTTTACTTTTACTCCCTATATTTTACTCTTTTAGCTGTACTTTCTACATTTTCAAAACAGGCTCGTTACTTTAGGTTTACAATCTGAGGGAAATTTTTACTGCGCCTTCAAACATCAAAGCAATCTGAGCCTAAATGGAGGGGGAAAAAAACACATAAGGGACAATCATACTGGTGTATCCATCCCTGGGGTTCATCACATACAAATTGGTGAAAGAGGCAAAACCTGTCATGATCCTGGGCCATGTGCCCAACGTTTTGTGTTTTTAGTTCCTTTAGGTTCTGTTTTTCATTGAGTTCTTTTGTTATGTTCCCTGCTGGCATTTGGTATTGATTCGTTGTTCATTATGGTTGCTTGTTCAGTTATTAGTTATCATTAAAGTTACTAATCATTACTTTCTTGTTCCCTTTGTTATTATACTGATGTGTATGTCTTGGTACCTGGCTTGTGTTTAGTTTGACTTCCCCTTGTATCATCTCAATAATCATGTCCAGCTGTGATCCCCACCTGTTTCCTGTTTCCTGATTGTCTCTCTATGAATTTAAGTTCTGTTTCCTTTGCTGGTTGTCGCATCCTCACCATTGTTCAGGTCAGTGTCTATTGATATCCGTTCCCTGCTGTGTGCTTCTTGTTTTGGATTGATTGTTACAGTGTATCACAAAAGTGAGTACACCCCTCACATTTCTGCAGATATTTAAGTATATCTTTTCATGGGACAACACTGACAAAATGACACTTTGACACAATGAAAAGTAGTCTGTGTGCAGCTTATATAACAGTGTAAATTCATTCTTCCCTCAAAATAACTCAATATACAGCCATTAATGTCTACACCAGCGGCAGCAAAAGTGTGTACACTCCTTAGTGAAAGTTCCTGAAGTGTCAATATTTTGTGTGGCCACCATTATTTTCCAGAACTGCCTTAACTCTCCTGGGCATGGAGATTACCAGAGCTTCACAGGTTGCCACTGGAATGCTTTTCCACTCCTCCATGATGACATCACGGAGCTGGCGGATATTCGAGACTTTGCGCTCCTCCACCTTCCGCTTGAGGATGCCCCAAAGATGTTCTATTGGGTTTAGGTCTGGAGACATGCTTGGCCAGTCCATCACCTTTACCCTCAGCCTCTTCAATAAAGCAGTGGTTGTCTTAGAGGTGTGTTTGGGGTCATTATCATGCTGGAACACTGCCCTGCGACCCAGTTTCCGGAGGGAGGGGATCATGCTCTGCTTCATTATTTCACAGTACATATTGGAGTTCATGTGTCCCTCAATGAAATGTAACTCCCCAACACCTGCTGCACTCATGCAGCCCCAGACCATGGCATTCCCACCACCATGCTTGAGACCATCTGAGCCAAACAAATTAATCTTGGTCTCCTCAGACCATAGGACATGGTTCCAGTAATCCATGTCCTTTGTTGAACTTTCAGTGACCGCTATGAGAGAGTGTGAGAGCTGTACTACAAAACTGAACACACCTGCTCCCTGTGCACACCTGAGACCTAGTAACACTAACGAGTCACATGACATTTTGGAGGGGAAATGACAAGCAGTGTTCAATTTGGTCATTTACGGGTGTAGTCTCTTAGGGGTGTACTCACTTTTGTTGCCGCTGGTTTAGACATTAATGGCTGAATATTGAGTTATTTTGAGGGAAGAATGAATTTACACTGTTATATAAGCTGCACACAGACTACTTTTCATTGTGTCAAAGTGTCATTTTGTCAGTGTTGTCCCATGAAAAGATATACTTAAATATCTGCAGAAATGTGAGGGGTGTACTCACTTTTTTGATACACTGTCTGTCATGTCAAGTTAGTTAAGTCAAGTCAAGTCAAGTTGGAACTTGTATATTGTGCCTCTGGCTCCCAAACAACCAAGCCTTCTGTTCTGCACTCTCGCTAAATAAAGCTGAGTTTAAGTCTTGGGTGTCCTGCATTGGGGTCCTCCATTTTGCCTGCCACAGCAGTACATGACAGAAGGACACAACCACAATGGACCTCGCGGACACTGCGATGTATTTCGGCACTCGCCTGGTTTTGCGGGGCACTTGCCTGGTAGAACAGTCCCCGACGATGCTGCTTATCTTCCCCATCTAAGCGTCAGGTACTCAGAGTGGGCAAGCTCTTCCGTCCTCCAGCCACTCACTCACCTGCCGCTCTGCTCGCTAGCCTCTCATTTCCTCTGCAGTCTACACAGCGACGTAGGAAGAAGCGTTCCCAGCAGCAGTGGAGAGACTTTCCTCCAGAGCCATACAGTTTAATGCTGCAGAAGTCATTTGACCGCTTTACGGGATATTATGAGTAAATTAATTAGTCACAAAGTTGCTACTAAGGCTCATCCTGACACATGTGAAATTTGTGGAACATACACTGCAGTTGGAAAAATGACTGGATGAAACAATGTGTGGGAATGTGTGTCAGCAGAGAGCCACTCCTTCTCATTGTAGTGGCTGAATGACTAAAGATGTCATAGAAAGTATGAGTCACTACAGCTACAACTCACAACAATAATATTTAGCATGAACACAAAGTTGTCTGCGAAGGTAGATCGGTGATTAGTGGCTTTATACGCAGACTGGGAGTGGCTGTGACAGAACTGCTGGCCTGCCATCATTAATCCATCCCAGCCCACATACTCTCCCTGCCAGACTGGTAAGGGAAGCACCGAAAGACAGGTTACTAATTCAGTCAAGGGTGAGGAACATGTTAACAGAACTGGAATGATCCAGACTGGCTACACTGAAACCTGTGCCCGCTGGGTGTTGTGTGACTGGGAGCTTTTTTTTTTTTTTTTTTTTTTGGTGATTTCCTGTTTTACAGGGAAAAAAAAAAAGGGGTGTACTCTCTCTCACAGGCTGCTTCCTGCAAAGTCATTGCATGCATGGTTTAAATCACTGAATGAGTAAAAAACAGTAAGAAACATGTAAACTGTTACAAATAAAAGATTACCAGATAAAACAGATCTTCAATGTTAAACTGCACCTACTGGTCACTTTGATAGGTACACCTGTTCAACAGCCCGTTTACTGCTGACTTACTGGGATTTTTCCACACGGCCATCTCTCCGGTTTACAGAGAACGAGAGGAAATATCCAGGAGAATGGCCAGACTGCTTTGCGTTGACAGGAACGCCACAGTAATTCAAACAGCCACGTGTTAAAACCAGGGTGTGCGGAAAAAAGCACCTCCGAATGCACATCGACAACACATCGAGCATTGAAGCAGATGGGCTGCAGCAGCAGAAGACCGCACCTGGAGCCACTCCGGTCACCTAAGAACAGGAAACCGAGGCTAAAATTCACAAGTGCTCACCAAAATATGATAATAGAAGATTGAAAAACGGTTGCTGACAAATCCACAGCGGCTGTGCGATGTTATCGTGTCCATGTGGACCAAAATCTCAGGATAATGTTTTCAGCACCTCGCTGAATCTATGCCGTGAAGAACTGAGGCAGATCTGAAGGCAAAAAGGGGGTTCAACCCTGTACCAGCAGGGTGTACCTAATGAAATGACCCGTGAGTGTATTTTGAGCAACAAAGTTTCCAAAAAAATCTCCATCGCTGTCAATCGAGTAAATGAGTCATGCAATGTTTTTATGGAATAAAGTAGCCATGTTTTTGCTGCAGTATGATGGAAATCAGACATCTGAATGTCTTCTATGCATGACTTATTATAGCCCCAGGAAAAACATGCACAGTCAGACTGTGAAAGTACCACATTTCAGTCCAAAAACCTCCAGAGTTGTCTGGACGTTGTGAGGTCATTAAAATTGTATTAACCACAAAATAACTATAAATAGACTTTAAAACACATCAAAACTTTTCCACTGGTGCTGAGACACTGTTTCTGATATTAGTTAAGACAAGAAACACAGAAGCAAAAGCCTTAGTTTTAAAATGATGACTTTATTGATGGGGATGGACGTGTGGGGGGGAAAGCGCCCCAAGAGTAGCACCAGCCAATCAAAAATCCCTCCGGAGAGCCACGACAGGTGACGGAGGGGTGTAAAGGGTATCGGGCAGAAACAAAGCAGGTAAGACTGTTTGATATTCTTCATCTGAGAAGGTTATAAAGAAGCCCCCAATGGCTAATTTAAATGATCATCATAGTAAATGACAGAGAAGCTAGAGGAATATCCTACTGAGCAACAGTCAATCAAAAGAGAGAAAAGATATTAACAATGAGGAAAATAACTCGAGGACAGAGGCTGACACTTTGTGCTGATGTTCCCCCTGTCAGCATTAGTAAGAATAAGAAATAATCAGTTTATAGGCAATAAAATTAACATTAACATTGATTCAGCCCCCTCTGTGCAAGAAAACAGCAGGAATAAATATTCACTGCATATGGCACATGCACTTGTGAAGGTAAACAGGAAGCAAAATATGTATCCAATTTGTCTGGTTAAGAGAAAAGTCTTGACCCCTTTCTTTTAAACAATTACCGTACTCTTCACAGCATCTATGTGAGACACATTTACGGTGTACACATAAAACTGAGCGATCGATCAAATTTACAAATCTGTTGTGAATCACTGCTGCACTGAAGTTGAAGCTCAAGTTCAGGGTGTTGACTCAGAAAATGAATCATGGAGCCTGCAGCGGGCCCAGATCATCTGAGCAGCTGTCCCAACAAGCTGGCTGCTGGGCCTCGATCGGGCCCTGTTTTCACAGTGGCGGCAGGGGTTGGGGGGGTGGGGGTGGTCACTTTCATATCGTGGAATCAAATCAAATCCGCGCAGAGAAAACAAGCTTTGGTATTTAACCTGAGAGCACAGAAGCAGAGGACGGCTGTTATTATTGAATGACTGACTTGGTGGGTAAACTCGCCAGCCATTTCCTCCCATTCATACACCAAAAGGTCTTGACTTTCTCTTAAATGATATCTTGGCTCCAACCTATGAAATTCTCCGGATTGATCAAGAAGTAGGAAACTCTGTTCGACTTGAAATAGGAAATCGCAGTAGGAAGCGAGATAAAAGTAAAGAATGGAGGATCAAACTGTCACCAGGACCCTTTTCCGCGTGCCTTCCAGTGTGATTTACGAGGATTTGTGCTGTTTTTGCCTTTGTCCGGGTTCAGCATCTGTAAAGGCACAATGCCAAATTACTGCAAATTTACTGTTTTCAAAGGCTTTGTCCAACAAGGCTTTTCAGGGTTCAGGTTCATCTGTTTCTGACGGACAGGTATCCGAGCCGCGGCATCAAGAAAAGGGACAACACAGATAAAACAGTAAAAACATGCTGCCGTCAAAGTGGAAATAAAAACATATTTTTCTGCACGAGGCGCCAAAGTCCAGTTTGGAATCGTGCGTTTATAGATTTGCTGCAGATCGCACAGCTTCTCGTGTCTGACCTCACACGAGAGCGTTTTCTCATACGGGACAGGGGTATTTTTAACCGAAGGCACGACTCGTCACGCCATTCAGCATTCTTGCCGAGTTCACCTGCCGTGCACGCTGTATTCGTCAGCAGTGGCAGACGGGGGGCGGTGTGCGACGCTCATCCTCAAACTAAGCAAAAAGTGCACTCTGTGTGTGGAGCTGAAACTTAGTTTCTAATTACATTTTTCCTTTTTGTTCAACATGAAAGGAAAAAAAAATGTTTTGAGGGTATAAATTATGGTCGTCGTGGAAACAGTGTGTGATTTTTTTAAGCTTGGCGTGCTCAGACGTGGGTGGCCCAAACATGTGAGTCAGCAAAACAGACCACTCACAATGCATCTGCTGTCACGATATGAGAGATTGTGAACTCTATGTATTTTTCTATTCCCTGATGGGAGGCCATATGGTCGGGCCTCTTTTCGGCTGGAGCAGCCTTCAAACCCGGTTGCTGGGTTTGGGTTTCTCCAGGTTCATCTCAAAGATGAAGAAGCACCCGGTTGAATTAATCATAAAAAAAAGGCATATGCACTTACAGTACACGCACTGAGCCTCGGGTTTTTGGAGTAAGAAAGGAGAATAGGTCAAAAAAAATGCAGCTATATAAATCATCCATAGTGTTTCCTTTATGACAGCAGGCCAGTACTGGAGTCCCAGTAATCCTTCCTCTCAGTGGGCTTTACTTTGATAGGCCCAACCAATGGGAGCTGATTCCACGCTTTTCAGGACAGTTAGCTTCCAGATAACAGGAAGCGAAAACCAAACTGAGTATAGAAAGCACGTAACCTCATGTGCATGGGTCATTTTCAAAAATGTTTGCATGCCTTGAGTCACACGAGTCCTTCCGCTTAAATAAAAACCGATCAAGCCTGACACTAAAATCAGAGTGTAGGGCTAACAAATGTAAACACAACACAATTTTTGTCACTTATGAACTTATTTCAAACGACTATGAACTTAGAAGGCTGTGTTTGGTCGATTATTTCTTTGTTCCAGCGATGCTTCTTGGCAGTAAATCTGATACCGTTGGAAAGCCCGTTTATTTCCCCTTAAATGGAGCCACATTTGTAGGGAAATGCATTTGTGGGTTGAGCAGCAGAGTTGAGTTGAGAAAATCTTTTCTGCCAAAGCCAAACAGCTTATTCTGCTACTGACTCTTGTTTTGAGCTTCTGCTACCCCAGGTGCTGACAATTAAGCGTGCCATCATTGGAGGCAGTCTCAATGCAGAGAGACATCAAGATGAGATTCTGCAGCCAGAGGCAATCCCGTATCTCCACAGCCTGGGACCAAACTATCCTCCGACATGACAACGCTCACGCCCACAGAGCAGGATTTATCAGAGACTGGAGTGGAGAGGATGCAATGGCCTGTCTGCAGTCCTGACCTCAACCCCCACTGAACACTTGTGGGGTCAGCTCGGGTGTGCTGTTTGCGCCAGAGTGACTAACACAACCACATTGGCCGTCTTGTGACAAATGCTGGTTCAAGAATGGGATGCCGTCCCACAGCAGTGTGTGACTGACTGAGCTGGTGACCGGCATGAAGAGGAGGAGGTGCCAGGCTGTGGTGGCTGTGATTGGTTCTTCCACATGCTGCTGAGGCTCCTTACAAATGTGGCTCCATTAAAGGGGAAATGAACAGGCTTGCCAACAGTATAAGATTTATTGCCAAGAAGTATTGTTACAACAAAGAAATAGTCGACCAAAGAAAGATTTCCTTACTTTTGTACTAAGTTTAAGACCCAGTGGTTCCTGATCTCCGGCCTCTTGTGACAAGAGTATGGAGAGAGTTCCTGGAGGATGAGGGAACTGACACCACTGACTGGCCCCCAGGCTTGCCTGAAGTAAATCCAACAGAACACCTCTGGGACATTATGTTTCGGTCCATCCGATGCCACCAGGTTGCACCTCAGACTGTCCAGGAGCTCAGTGATGCCCTGGTCCAGATATGGGAGGAGATCCCCGGGACACCCTCCCTCGTCTCATTAGAAGCATGCCCCCCAACACTGCCAGGCACGTGGGGGCTATACAAAATACTGAGTACCATTTTTGAGTTGCTGCAATGAAATTTTGGCAAAATGGAGTCAGAAACTGAGTAATTTTTTCACTTTGATTTTTGAGATGTCTTTTCATTTCCATCAAACAATGTGGCACCCTTTCATTCCCAACACCTTACCCACTCCATATAAGTATAAATATCAAGCCTGATTTTTTTCTTTTTTATTCCCACTGAGACATTAAAGTGTTCCTTTAATTCTTTTGAACTCAAAATGGTGTTTTTTATATCAGAAGTGGCTTAGTGCCTACCACAGCGAATTATGACAACGCGAGAGCGCGCCAAGCGTTAGTATCCCAAAGACTAAAGAGCTCGAGCACCAATTCACAACAACAGTCATCTCAAGGTGCTTCATACTGTTAGGTAAAGACCCTGGAATATTAGAAAAGCAGTGGGAAGGAAAAACCCCATTTTAACAGGAAGAAACCTCCAGCAGAACCAGGCTCAGGGAGGGGCATCCGTCTGCCTTGACAAAAGGTAAACTATGGGAGAGAGTCAGCGTTTAATAATAACTAATGATTAAATACAGTAGTGGTGTATAAACATACAAGGTGAAAAGAGGTAAGTGAATGAGAAATACTCAGTGCATCATGGGAACCCCCCCAGCAGCCTAGGCCTATTGGAGGGAGGGCTCAGGGTCACCTGATGCAGCCGTAACTATAAGCTTGATCAAAAAGGAAAGCTTTAAGCCTAATCTTAAACATAGAAGAGGGGCCAGTTAGTACTCCCACTGCTGTGTTCTGGATCAACTGACAGCTTTTAGGGAGCCTTTAGGACAGCTTGATAATGAGTCACAACAGTCAGGAATCAGAAGGTTTTATTGCCATATGCGTCCAGCCTAGAAGTAATAAATTCTACGTAGCTTCAAATTTTAATCAAAGAAATCTGCTGATTTAAACGATACGCAGGAAATAAGATTATGCTGGAAGGCCCATTATCTCTTAGTCGGTGAAAATCTTGGGACAGTAATGAGCTCAGTGAGTCAAAAAGGCAGCCGCAGCCTTCCACCTGCTCCCTGGCACAGGCACCCATGGGAGCAGGTTTGGATCACGCCTCGCATGAAGCTCTCTAGTCCCGGGAGATGTTCGGCTACACAGGAAACCTTGTCCAGACTTGCCAGCTTGCAGTCAAAGTGACTCCCACAGTACAGGTCAGGCCTGTTTTTCCTCGGTCTAGCCTGGAGCCTTGTATGGGATAATTAGCAAACTTTCAAACACGAGTATAACGTTGGATTAACTGTAACGACTGAGCCACCGTTCTGATACATGCAGGCCTGTGTAGGATAATCTGGGTAAAACCGGTTCAACGTCTTTTTCACAACCTTATTACACAACTTTTAAGGCGAGCGAATACAGTAACTCCAAATCTGATTGGGCTAAAACAGATGAAAAGTGGATGGAGTTGGAGTCATTTGGGAGGGGTGAGGGTGGGGTGGGGGGTTAATTAGACATTAAAGATGATGACACTGACCTTTAATTAATAAAAGTTTAGCTGCAAAACTGATATCTGAATAAATAGATAAACCATCACTTTCTCCTAAGCCAGTGAGTCTGCAATTGTCTGTATTGGTGGGGTGGTGCCGTTTATTCATTATAAGGCCCTCTTATCCTAAATGTGGTCAATAAGGTAAAATAATAATAATAAAATCAATAGTTTTTCCCACACCTTCAAAATCCACCTGATGCTATAAATCCGAGACACGGCCTTCAGGGACTGATATCGTCTGGCACGCATTCTGTAATAAAGGTGAGAGGCATTAGCCCGACAGATCCTCGCACAGCTCGTGCAAAAGTGTGGCTGCGTTACACCAGGCCTGTGGGCATCAGCTGGGAAAACAAGCCGAGACTGATAACAGATCAGGCCCACATTCCACATTCCTTCCTCGGCCGTGCTGAGGGACACAACAGACCAGCGGTTCTCACACACGCGGCGATACCTGTGAGCACCGGAGTAAGTACGAGGGCCGCAGAGGTGCAAGGTCAGCGGCATCTTACAAAACTCCTGTGCTTGGATTACGGATCTTATTTCACAGCCTGGTCGTGCGCGGCTGTGTGAATGTCTCTGCGAGGGAAGGAAACAAAAGCGCACATCTCGCTCACTTCGTTTGGGGTCAGTTTCAGGCAAGCCTGTTTTCAGTAATGCGAGGAATGGTTTGGAGCTGTGAGGTCCAGGTGCTGACAGACCTCCCTCGGTGCCGAGCAGACTCTCTGGATCCATGCTGCGCGGGCCTGGCTGGGCTCGGCTGGACGGCTGAGCGCAGGTTGCCCAGCAGGCTGTGTTGTCTCAGCCTTCAGCCGTGGATGATAGATGGAGCTGGAAAGGTTCCCAGAGAGGGGGTGAACATGTGTGGCAAGCCATGGCAGGTGGTGAGCGCTGACTTGACAGCAATTAAATGTACAAATCTTTGATTAAGCTCACGGGAAGGCAGTCATTAGCGGCAACGGATCGACCGTCGCACACACTCAGTCTCTTTTCTATCAAAACGTACACACAAGAACATTTTTCAGCCGCAGTAACACTAACACGGATGCCCGTCTGATAACACGTTCACACGCTGTTGGGTGACAAATGAGAGGAAAAATCCAAACCCTTGACACCTACATTGAGTGGATCAAGTGGTTCTCTTATGAGTTTTTTAGTGGGAAGACTGCAGTCCACGTCTCCCCTCAGAGGGAAGGCTCAGCGCAACTCAAACTTTATCCCTGGAAATTTGCCTGTCCTGATCCAAGTGGGCTCTCCCAGGATAACAATACCTTGTTTCGGTTTTGTAATTTAAAAATTTTGCTTAAAATGTTTAGAATTACCAATAATATATACATTTCTGGTGCTTCTTCTCAACATCGTTTTTTTTTTTTTCCTGGCGCACTTTTAACCTGGCACAGTACTCACCACTGTGTGTGGAGCTCGCGTCCTGCGTGGGTCGTCTCCGGCTTCCTCCCACAGTCCAAAGACGTGCATGGGTGATGTTAATTGAAAATTCTAAACCGGCCATACAGGTGTAAATCTGAGCTGGTCTAGAGCGCACACCCACCTTTTGACCCACCCGGTGACAGCCAGCACAGGCCCCAGCCCCCACAATAACCTGAATTAACTGAATGAATGCATGGGATGGATTTTTAAACTGAATAGAAAAACTGCTTATTTAAATGTTTTTCTAGCGGCAGCACCCACACTGCTTGTGTCCTCTCTGAACCACAAAGAACAAAGACCTGTTTGTTGCACATTATTTGTCACATTTATTGCATGTAAATGTTATACCATCACAGGACATTAAATGGAAGTGGAGCAATGAGTACTCTCCATATTTTGGTCCCCTGGAATACACATATGGAGTACCTATGAGGTCAAATAAGGACAGTGCTGTGAAAAGTATTTGCCCCCATTCTTGATTTCGTACTTTTTTTTGCATATAAACGTCTTTCGGATCCTCAAATAAATTTCAATATTAGAGAAAGATAATCCAAGCAAATAGAAAATCCAGTTTTTAAATGATGATTTTATTTATTAAAAGGGAAAAAGCTATCCAAAACCTAAGGAATTGCACCCTCGTCCTAAACCATGAATTAACTGTGATTAATTCAGCCTAGGCCTAGACACTTCCCTCAGTTAAGGTCAGAGTTCATGACTCAACAATAACAGAGAGACTGGGCAAAAATGGCCTCCGTGGGAGAGCAAGGAGAAAACCACTGCTGACCAACAACAACACAAAGGCTCGTCGCACATTTGCCCAAAAAACAAAAGAAAAAAAAAAACATCTGGACAACTCGAAGACTTTTGGGAAAATATTCTGTGGACTGAGAGACCGAAGTTTAACTTTTTGGAAGGTTTGAGTCCCGTTGCATATGGCATACAACTAACACAGCATTTCATAGAAAGAACATCAAGCACGGCGGTGGTAGTGTGATGGTCCGGGCTGCTTTGGAAGACTTGCTGTAATTGATGGGACCAAGAATTCTGCTCACTACCAGGAAATCCTGAAGGAGAATGTCCCTTAATTTAAAATCTGCATTTGGAATTCACTCGAGTTAACTTTATCTAATATTACAATTCGTTTGATGAGCTGAAATATTCAAGTGTGACAAATATGCAACACTCTAAGAAATCTGTGTGAATATTAAAAGGTTTTCTAATGTGGCTTCAGTCCAGATCCATGATCATTCTCCTTTAGCATGTTTAGGGAATAAAGTAAAATGGCTTCTGCTTATTTATTGAAAAAAAAAATTATATATATATATATATATATATATATATATATATATATATATATATATATATTATATATATAGGTAGTCACAATAAATATGAAATGGGCATTTCCCCATATACTGCATATAATACTAAACCAAATCCATACAAGCAATCTCTCACAGAGGCATCACCTTTACATACAGTGTATCACACCCAACAAGACCCTTTAGAGTTGCCACTGCCTTCCTGTGGGACTCAGAGTGGTAATTGCTATCCTCTCCCCGGCTCACTAATGAGAGAAAGGTCATTCCTTATACCCAGGCTACCACCAGCTCTGCGCACATCTCAGTGGATATCCAGTAACCCCACTGTCCAGGAAAAAGAGCAATGCTTAAACTTTAACACGAGATCTCAGAGCAAGGTTAAAGTTTTAAAGAATTACTCTGTAGTTTATCTCACAAAAGCAATATACAGGATTTTGCATTTATACTTTATAAAATATATATTTTATCATCTGTTTAGGATCTCTTCAGTGACTGGAAAAAAAAAACCCTCCACAATTTGGTATTAAAGTATTTTGTCTTTTTGAAGTCCTGTAAAGCAGAACGCTTTGTCTTTAATGGCTGTCAGGTGTGCTGCTCTGCTCCTTTTACGGGAGTCTGTCTCCGTGGAGACGCCAAGGTGCTCCAACCCTGCCAGAGCCAGGAGAGACTGCAGCACATCCCTCTGGACCGCATCCGTCCTCGGAATTACACCGGTTCATCTTCATGATGAGCTAATGAGAGCTGCAGAGCTTAATGTGACACATGATAATTGTTCTGCTGCTGATGCACATTTCGCTTCGAGCAACCGAATCAAAATATGATAAAAAGTTTCAAAAAACAAAAGAACTCTGTTTCATAAGACTGTTGAGAAGCCACTAAAATGCTACGACACCTTTTATACGTTTAGCATTAGAGAGAAGGCGCGATTCACAGAAAATTATTTGAAATCACATTAAACCGTATTCATTTTTTTTCCTTCTTCTGGCGGGAGGCTCGGGTTGTTTAGTTTCCCGTTTAAGGCCATCAGGGTCCAGACTGAGACGGTTCCAGGGCCGGTTCTGGTACTTGGGCTGTATTTTGTCTTAGAACTTACTGCATCCTCTGTGTTCAGCTCCAAAACAATATGGCTACAAATAGGTTAGCTGACCTTTATCAGCCAACTAAAAACCAAGCTAACCCGCAACCCTGAAAAGGATAAGCAGAAAAAAATGGATGGACGGACGGACAGAAGGAAGGATGGATGGACGGATGATATACAGTAGATTCAGTAACTATCTGATGACAGACAGTGACAGGGGATAAAAAGACAAATGGACGTATTTGTGAAGAAGATTTTTTTTTTTTTATTGTATTTTTGTTTAGGTAGGATGTTGCTGTCAGACCGTATCACGCCATTATATTAAGAAAGACCATGTCTAGCGATCAATAGCCTTTCCTGGGTCCTGTTTCATTTCCCCCTGTTTCTGCGCTCCTCCCCTCTTCTAAGAATACGCCGGCTGGCCTAATCACAGGAACCGACCCAGGCTAGAGGTGCATGCCTTTGCACATGGCAGCACAAATTAAAATGTCTCCTGCCACCCGCCTCTCTAATTCCCTGGCACTATGCCCTGGCCTGTCCCACGAATTATAACCAGACCTCGATATGCTGCAGCCAGCATGGGGCAGGCCTGCTTATTGACATGCGCTCCTCCCTGAACTCTCTAAGTCAATAACGGAGTATCTCAGAACACACATTTGGCCTGCCACAGAGGGCTAACCTCATAACATTTTTAGAGGCAACAGCAGAAAGATTTGGACAGGTGTTTTTGTTGTTTCTTGCCTCTTATTTAAATGAGATCATACATCAATACCACAACATGGATGCTATAGCCAGAAGGAATCGGGATTTAAACCATTCTGGATGTTCTAGCACAATATGACGTTGTCCTCTACCAAATGTAATCATTTCCCCTATGCAATAACCTCCATAAGTATAAAGACCTCTCAGTCAAAGAAAGCTGTCTCTAATGCTCGCAGAGATGCTTCAAATTATCTGATTCAGTCATAGATGTTGCTATATTTGGTCAAATCAAAAACCAGACTAAAAAAGGAGAATAGGACAGAACGAGGGTACTGCAGATACAAATACTTGTATTATAATAGTCACAAGGGTCAATTTAAGCATTATGAAAGAAAGAAATCTTATTAGTAATTTCCAGATGAAGGTAATAATAGAGTCTGAAAATAGGCTGATGTATAATGACGGGAAGTCAAAGAGGAGCGAGTGATCAAAAAAAGGAGCGCTAAACTGAAACATACACTCGAAGCTGTAAACGGTGTTTATGTTCACCACAGAACAAATGCATTTTTATAGTCTGTTGTGCACATAAAGCTTTCAAAAATAAAAGCTTTACATGGTAAATCCTCGGATGAAAGAAGATGGGGGGGGCCTCCATAACTGATAACTGGAAATGTAAATGCGCGAGCGTTCGCCACAACAAAGCTGAGGCTGGAAAGAAAAAAAACTTTTGGTTGCTCCAAAGATTTAAAAAAAAAAAAAGTTTCTAAAAAAAAATGCTATAAATTTTGGAAAAAAAAGAGGTTTGGTTGCCATTTCTGTTGCTTTGATCTCTGGGTTTTGTATCACTGCTTGTTTTTCTTGCTCTTGTTGTTTTTCAGTTCGGTTATGTCCTTCTCGCCGCTATAATACCCCATTTATCTTCGGTGATGTGGTTAAAAGAGACAACAGTGTTCTCCCCAGTCCTTACTGATGACATGAAACGTGACCACCATGACATTCATCCCCAAAACCCACCTGATGATTCACTATCCAAGATGGATTTAAGAAACTGGCCCTTTAATCCATTTGTGGCGCAAACAGAAACTTGCAAAAACCTTACCACATCGTCGATAGAACGGATACGTTGTTCCTTTAAAAATAAGAATTGATAGCACGGAGCAGGCAGAAATTCTGCGCCACATACTAAAATTGGATTCAGGCTCAGATGTTTCATCTGCAAATGTGGTTAGAAATGATGGCACAGAGCAGCAGGCTGGTTTATTTATATCCACTGAGACTTCCCATCACCTACCTGTGTCCAAGAAAGTCTGCTACATTGTAACACACGAATGGCGAGCCTGTAGTCGGTTGTACTTTTACAAGCACTTTCATGCATATTGTATAGAAGAGCAAAGTGATGAATGTGAAATAATATGCGCTGATCGGCTCACTTACTGAAGACCCTTTGATAAACAGTGACTCTAGTGAAGCACACGTCGCTCCAGCTTTAATGTAGAAATGGATTTCTGGAAGTTTGAAAATAAGCAAACATGACCTCATTACAGCATTTTATTGTGTGAGTGAGAGTTGATGTTTAGCACCACTCCCATTTTTTGTTGTCAATCAATAATGTAACTCTTTTCAGAGATTTAATTTAGTGTTAGCACTTTGTAGCGTGGACCCATACAGACTCTGACAGTGGTAATCTGAGTATGCTCATTTTGTTTTGTAGAAAGATGAAGAAATTAGTCAGAAAAGTAGAAACCCTGAATGCACCATCCTGCTATTTGACTTTTCTTTTTTTGAAAAGCTGTATGGATACGACGGTAAGCCAAGTGTCTGAAATTTAACCTAAAAGGACGATTCTAAATAAAAACGGTGAAGTCTGTGGACAGAGGCGCGGCTCAGAGACCAAACTTGACGATATTGTCGAATCTTTCAATAGAAGACAAAACTTTGACCGCGCCGGGGATGGGATAAACCCTGTGGTTGGAACACACAGACAGACTGCCTCCACCTGCAACTCAGTGCCAGACTTTTCTAAACACACACGCTGCTTTGTTAGGCTGAGCGATCGTTGTTTGTGAGCCGCACCGAGCGCTGTTGATGGTGTTGTTTTCAAATGTCCTGCTGACACTTGGTTCTCGCCCACACATACCCTGGATGCATATTATTAGGGCAGGGCTCAGGTAAACGATATGTTCCGAGGGAAAACGTAAACAAGCCCGAAACACTTTATGACACACACGAGTAACGGGGACACTGAATCAAATACACTCATGAATAACTGCATCACTGACTGAATGAGCAACTGCAGGTTCAGGATACATTGTCCTATCCCCTGCCATTGAAACTGATGACTTATGGAAAGGTAACACACACACACACACACACACTTGTCCCTGCAACTGGTAAACTGAAGACAACTCTTTTGCAAATAAAGTCTGAAATTATGGGTCGACAGTTTCAAAAATGGTGTAGTCCCCTGGCTCGATTGACACGTTAACATTTGTTGGGATGAACATTTCGCTCTCTTACAAGAGAAAAGCAGAAAACCACGGCCGATAGATGAGGATCGTAAAAGAAATCCGGAGCAGATGTGCTCCATCCACAAGAACTAGCAGACAATCTTTGTGGCTTCACTGGAATGACGTTGAGACTTGCAAATTGGTGCCATTATTCCAAAACAATAAAAATGTACTACACTGCAAGCTACAACCCAGCAAAGCACTGTTACAGCATCCTGTGGTTTTTAGGTTTTAGGCACTGTGGAGATATATTTGCCCTCATCTGTTTATAATACTAAGGATTTGTTACTTTGATTATAAAATTAATGTTAGAAAAAAAAAACACTTTTGTTTCTCTTGTGTAACAAACTTCATACTGGTGGAATGAGGAAGTACGGGAGTAGAATTCAAAGGAAGAGGTTAGCAAAGAAAAAGTGGGATAGTCAGGGAGGATAGGTGTACAGCAAACAGAGAAGTGGCAAAGGTGGTCTGGAAGGAGAAAAGGGCTTGTATTGATTGGCTGGGCAAAGAGATCACGCTGAGGATGAACAGTAGAAAGGAGGTTGCTCCAGATGACAGACCTGTGGTGGCGTGGAGATGTCTAGGAGAGAGGGCAGTGCACTTTTTAACCAGATGATTTAACACAATCTTGGAGAGTGAGAGCCTTTGGAATGGAGAAGACGTGCAGTGGTACCCGTTTTCATGAACAAGGGTGATGTGCAGAGCTGTAGTAACCACAGAGGGATGCAGCTGATGAGCCATGCCATGAAGATGTGAGAAAGAGTTGTTGAAGCTGGGTTAAGAAGAGAGGCGACAATCAGACACACTGTGTCTTGGTGGAGCTAGAGAGAGCATGTGATAGGGTACCAAGAGAGGAACTGTTGGACTGCATGAGTACATGTAAGTCAGGAGTGGCAGAGAAGTGTGTGAGGGTGGTGCAGGACATGTATGAGACAGTGGTGAGGTGTGCGGTAGGAGTGACAGATGGGTTCAAGGTGTGGGTGGGATTAAATCAAGGACCGGCTCTGAGCCCCTTCTGGTTTGTGATGGTGATGGACAAGCTGACAGATTAGGTCAGGCAGGAGTATCCAGGAGCTATGATGGTCACTGATAACACTGTGATCAGTAGTGAGAGAAGGGAGCAGGTGGAGGTATGCACTGGAGACAAGAGCAATGAAAAGTCGGTAGATGAGTTTAAATACCTGCCGGGTTCAACCATCCGAAGCAACAGACAGTGCACAAGAGAGATGAAGAAGAGAGTGCAGGCAGGGTGGAGTGGATGGAGCTGAATGTCAGGGATGATTCGTGACAGGAGGACAGCAGCAAGAGTGAGGAAAAAAAAAAAAAAAAGGTTTGCAGGATGGTAGTGAGACCTGCTATGATGTATGATTTGGAGGTGGTGGCACTAACAAAAAGATGGGAGGCCGAGCTGGAGGTGGCAGAGCTGAAGATTTTCATTAGGAGTGAGGAGAGCGGGCAGCATCGGAAATGATTACAGCTCAGTTTGGAGGCAAAGTTAGAGAGGCGAGGCTGAGACGGTGCAGAGGACGGATGGATGGTAGAAGGAAAAGAGGAAGACCACAGAGAAGATTCATGGGTGTAGTGAAGGAGGACATGCAGAGGGATGTGAAGATCCGCTGCAGTGACCCCTTAAAGGCCAGGCAGAATAAGCCTGCTTTAGTGGACCAGTGGGGAAAAAATCTCCAAATGTTAAAAAGAAATTCTATAAGCTATTTGTAGTTTCTGTGAGACTGATTTAAGGACTACTGCAGTGCTTTGTGATCTCTTTCAGTATGTTCGACTTATTTCTTTACAGATTTTTATTTATCTGATTTTCTCCTTTCTGTACACGTGTTACTCTGCGTGATTTTTTTCTTTTGTCTCCTTCTTTTCTTCTTTGTGTTGTTGTAATTTTGCCATAGAAACTTTCATGTTTACATCCTGTGTGCCTTTCAAGACTCTGTTTATTCTTGAGCGTGCCGGTGTGTGACTCTCTTACTATCATTCTGGAGGAAATACCACGAGTCGCGTGCCAGTCACAGCTAACCACAAACCCGAGCTGGGTGGAGAGGGGCATTTTTCATGTAAATCATGGAATATGGCTGTGGGCGAGCCATTGCAGGCTGAGTGAACAGCCACAAATAGACTCCCATTGCATGTAGTAACAGCTTCGAGCAACACAAAGGGAGACTGTAGAAAGCACTGCCTGTGGTATAGCTGTGGAAAAGGGATCTTATTGTTTCTGTGCGTTACAGAGTTAGTCATAAGATACAGTACTGCGCAAAAGACTTGAGTCACCTCTCATTTCTTTATATTTTGCTTTCCAGGAGCCAGACTTTCTTGTAATTTCTTTAAACTGGTCTTGAGCAATAGTTGTCTGGACTCTCTGAGGTCTTTCAAAGTTTTTCTTTGGAAACTGGCTACTTTTTAACTCATTTTGTACGCGACTATTTTCAGAGGATTGGTTTAACTAGGAATCATTCAAGAATTAAAAAAAAAAGGTCTGTTTCCCAGTTTCTTAGCAGACCAGAACTGAACGCTTTATGTGAAGTTTTCACCTAAAGGCCTTTCCTCCCAGCACCTACAACACTGACAATTTCACTGAAAATGCACCACCCCTGAGAGGTTAGTGGGCCGGATTTAACACACGTTGGTCTTCAACAAAACACTTCCAGACTCTGTTCTGTCCAGCCCCATTTCCCAAGATTTCATACATCACTTGCTAGAAGTAGAACTAGAACCCGAATATATATCTAGTGCTGAGATAATAGATGCTAAAATAAAGTCTGGGGTGGAAACTAATGTCAGAGTTAGTTAACAAGGGCTCCTTGAGCAAGAATTTGTGACAGTACAAACGAAAAGGAGCAAAGAGCGATGTGGAATGTAACTGACCTGGAAGCTGAAGTCATATGGGACTAATCGGGCCCGGCGATGCATTTAAAAAAACAAAAAAAAACACCCAGTGATGGTCAGCAGCACGGTCAGAAACGGTAAAGATAAAAAAGAAAGCAGCGTGCATGCGTGTCATTCGTGTTGGGTATCTTATCAGCTCTCATGGAAGGGTCAAGTCAGGACACAAATCACGCCCCCAGGCTGCTGTCTCCTCTCAACTTACCCAGCAGTTAAGCTACATCTGTTTCTCCTTTGCTCCTTTCTCCCTCAGTCTCTCCTCTCACTCCTGGAAGTGTGCTTTTTTTAAATACCGATGTTTATTGGCCTCAAAGTAGAGTTGCTTTGATACAGGGTGATGTAATGAAGTGCAATGGAATACAACTAGTGATCTAATTGGTGGCATGCACAGGTTTTTCTGTGGAAGAGGGAAAAAGTGGTACCTGTGTCACGTGCAGTGGCAAGTACATTTTATCTGGCTAAAGCTTACAACAGATACACCGGACGGTACCGACAGGGTCACTTGGCCTTACCAAAGAAACATTTGGAACAAACCAAACACAGCCAGAGAGTGCCAAAGAAGGTCTGGGGTAGCTAGAACCTATTTAATACAACAATAAAGACACACGGAGAACCAAAAATATAAAAATACAGACAAAAGGAGGGTATTTGGGACAATTAGAGGGGTACATATGCCATAAACAAATGACAACCACAGGGCTACCAAAGGAAAAACGCAGGCTTACCAAAGGACGTTTTGAGGATTTGGCCCTAGTGATGGCAGTCCGACACTTAAGCTTCAACACGTGATTAAAGCTCCACATAACCACCACTTCGGAGCTGGCTCTGGGCCGAAAATAAAAAGCACGTGACATATGACGTCAGGACCAGCAACCGAATGAATCACCTGACAGCTTCGCGGTCCAGTCAGGTGATTCACTGAGGTCTAGTTACGAAAAGAAAAAAGAAAAAAAGACTCAATCTAAAAGTAGTTGAAAAAATAATGTACTTAAATACTAATCTTTGAGCGCTCCCCATCTCACAAAAATCACCCCCTGCCATAGCGGGCTATGTGAAGGGGCGTACTAAGGGGCACTAAGTCAGACTAGAATCTGGGTTTACCAAATGACCCCATGCAACAAGAGTTTATTGGTTGCAAATTTTGGTGAAAATAAAATGTGTAACAGTATAACTGCTCAGCCAGTTTTCAACATGTAGCAGGCAGGCTCAGCTGATGCTGGTGGCCCATGGGTCTGTCATCCACACTGGCGCTTCACTAGTTACATGCCCCTTTGCTCAGTGTGTTCTGGGCCCAAAGTCTCTCTGAGACTCATTTGTGTCACCCATAGAGCCCTACGGACACACCTCTAGTAGACACACACACACACACACACACACTTGCATGTTCAGGCTTGACAGCTGGTGAAGACAAGTGTGATAAATTAAAGAAGATACAGCTAGTTGCAAAATGGTGTTTTGTGTTCCTGCTATTTCCGGTTTTCTCAGTCCATACCACACACAACCTTTATTCAGCCATTTCCATCAGAACACATTAAGACATTAATAGAATTATAAAATATTACAGTCAGAAATGGCAGTGTCTGAAAACATAAAGGTAGGCTTTGATGAGCGATTGCTTACTGGCCATGGTATTCTAGTCCTGAGAGCTTAATGAGTGCAAATCCAACAACTCCGCAACATAATAACAGCACAGTTCCAACAGTACACTTTCTTTTAAATAAATTCTTTAAGCCCTTCAAGCCTGACTGACTGGAAACTGCAGGGGAATGCAAAATCATGCACAGCAATAAGAATGAACTCAGTGACACTTTACTACGTCCTCACGCTACATCTGTGTCCTGACATTGCCCCAACCATCTAACCACATTTTGTCTTCTGGCACCCAGAGGAACATAAGGATCACATATGCCTTTGGCAGAAGTCCACACCCACATTCTTCAGCTATGTGCTCACAAGCATTCTCTTTCTCTCATCTCCCTCCCACTTCGCTCCGACGCCAGAAACTTGGCCTGCAATTTGGACTGTTACATACATGCATGCATGCATATACTATGGCTGAGTGTGTCCAAACTTATGACATATATATATATATATATATATATATGAGAGAGAGATGCATATGAGAGACTAGCCTAGATGCTAGTTAAAGGTTATCTTTTACTTATGAGTCAAAACCATTTTTGGGGGCAGAGAGGCTGTGCAGTTTACTGTCTGGGGTGACTGGGTTCAGTGGTAGGGGGTGCTTGGTGTGGAATGTGGCTGTAAGAAAAAGCCAGGAGGAACCATTACAGAGAAGAAATGAGACGCCAGAACTGGGAGTGCAGCACAAGATGAGTAGAGATTTTTAATCTTAGTTATAAAACAAGTCTCTGCGTATGGCACCAATCTCCTGTTCTGGGCTCTTTTATCTTCCGTTGACACTGTGTAGGCTACTTTCCAGTTTTACAGTAAGGGTGGATGCTTAGTTCAATTAGCCAAACTAGGCTAAGTCATTTGTCATTGTTATACATAGATACATTAGGAAGTGTCATTCTTAATTTTGTAGATGTGTATTTTGATCAGCAATTTTTGTCAACCAAGTTTCCCCACCTGCCATATTACTGGAAAGCCAACTAAATAATTTCACGCAAAAACAATTCTAACAAAGGTGTAGCTTTGAGCTTCTCTGAATGTGAGGTTTTCAAACTCTTTAACCGTATCTATTAGTCTTCTTCAAGAAACAGTGACTGATTATCTGAATGCATAGAAATACATGATTACAACAAACAAAAGGTCCAAATTTCTGACGTCACAATCACTCCTCCCTTTGATGTGGAGGAGCAGCGGCTCTACACTGAGCCCCTCCTGAATGGCTCTAAGGGAGAGGCCAGCCACCCTTTGGAGGAAGCTCATTTCTGCCGCCTGCATCCGCAATCTTGTTCTTCTGGTCACCATCCAGAGCTCGTGACCATAGGTGAGGGCGGGAACATAGATTGACCGGTAAATCGACGGCTTCGCTTTCACACTGAGCTCCCTCGTTACCACAGTGGAGCGGTGCAGCATCCACATCACTGCAGCTGCAGCCCCAATCCATCTGTCAATCTCCCGCTCCCTTCTCCTCTCACTCGTGAACAAGACCCCGCGATACTTAAATTCCTCCTCTTGGGGCAGCCGCTCGTCCCTGACCCAGAGTGGGCACTCCACCCTTTTCTGGCTGAGGGGCATGGCCTCAGACGTAGATGTGTTCATTCTCATACCGGCTGCTTCACATTTGGCTGTGAACGCTCCAGTGCAAGCTGGAGGCCACCTGGGATTACCTTATCAGGGCCCCACCCTGGAGCCAGAGGAGGGATCCCGAGGGAGAGAACTCTGGGACTTAGCCCGTGGGGCCAGGCCAGCCACAGCCCAAAGAGGAGACATCGGCCTGCCCAACTGTAGACTCACCTCAACGCACACCCTGGGCTCTGGAACCAGTTTCCTGGAGAGGGGCTGGACTCTGTTTCAGCCAAAGTGGAGATGTTTGGCAGTAATGCAGAGCACCGCATTTGGTGAAAACCAAATAGAGCATATCAGCACAAACACCTCATACCATCTGTCAAGCATGGTGGTGGTGGAGGGGTTTGCTTGTGCACCTTGCAGTCATTGAGTTGACCATAAATTCCTCTGTATATCAAAGTATTCTAGAATAAAATGTGAGGCCATCTATACAACAGCTGAAGCTTGGCTGAAATTGGGTCATGCAACAAGACGATGATCCCAGGCAGACCAGCAACTCTCCAATACAATGTCTGCTGAAAAAGAAAAGAATTAAGGTGTCCAGTCAAAGGTCAGACCTCAACCTGAATGAAATGATGTGTCGGGATAATAGGAGAGCTGTGCATGTCAAATGCCTGCAAACCTCAATGATCTGAAATAATGTAAAGACGAGCGGGCCAAAATCTCTCCACAACAATGTGAGAGACTGAAAAAAGTCACGTAGAAAACAATTACTTTAACTTACTGCCGTTCTACAAGCTACTCAATCACGAGGTGTAGCGAACTGTTCACAGGACTGCAGCGAATCCTTTTTTTACATAAATGTATAATGATTGATGCCAATCTGACACATCCTTTACACAGAAGTACATTTATTTAGCTTTTAATACATTAATATTGAACATGTTACATATTCGTATTGATTGCATATCACACAGCACAATTCCAATTTATTCCTGTATGCCTGCTCAAGGTAAATGTAACAGATTTCTATTTAAAATATGTAATAGGAACTCTTCCTCTTGTTACGAGGAGCCCTTAGTTATTAAATATACAAGTGAAAGTGCAACATCTGAATTGGTCCAGAATCTGCATTCTGAGCAGGAATTCTCTAATGAATAAATATTGTGTGTTTCATTTTAAAAATGCGATAAATCTTTTACATTTTTTTTCAGTAATTTGCTTTTTGATGACATTTTCTAAAAACTGTAGCTGAATACAATAAAAACAACATTGTCAGTTTACAAAAGCTTAGCGTATCAATCACTGCATCATCTATTTTCTAAATAAACTTCATTTTTTTTTTTTCCCCATAGAACTATCTGGAACATAGAGTCTCGACAACAACACCATAACACAGCACTATGTTACAATAAAATATCTCTGTTAAAAGGTTCAAAGAAAAAGAAAATAGAACAATAGCAACATAAAATTAAAGAATACAATGCATAGATTAAATCATTTTAAAATGTAGAGATATAATTTACTTAGTACAATTCTTTAACTTTTAGAGTGAACCTATGTGGATTCATTACAGTTTATCCTGACTTGAGTGACCGGCACAAATATAAAGATGTATATATATATTTATATATATATAGTTCTGAACATATAACATGATAAAAATGCTAAATATATCACTTTGACTTCAAAGGCAAATTTGGCTATAGTACATTATGGTATGTTTGGATAAGAAAAGGCAACACCTGGCAATAAAGCCCAAAAGCAGCTTTTATATCGTCTCCTCTGCCTTTTGAAATGTTAAGAATTTCATGTGATTCTTCCCAAACGTGCTCGCTCCCCGGCTTCCCCCCCCCCCACTGGAATCAGATCGTTTGCTGGTCTGGAGCATGCCAGTTTTCATTTCAACCAAAGAAAACTCAAAAACTAAATTCAAGAACCTTCACTTGGGGGTCGAAGGTAAATTCATCGGCAGTAACGGCTAAAATAAAAAGCTGCGTCCTGCTACGTGTGGTGTCCACATCGTAAAAATAAAGCCTCGTGCGAACAGGTGACCTTCAGTTTTTGTCTTTGTCTTTCTGCCACCTAACTAGCCCATTTCGTGAGAAGCGGTCACGCTCGCAGATGCAATCTTCACACAGCTTGCCGCGACCTCGAACATTACTCCCGACTCTGCAGAATAACTCGCTGACAGGCTGAAAAGTTTGTTGCTACAACAGCAACAAACGGGGAAACGACCGTTTGAAAATGCAAATATACAAGCTCAGATAAAAATCAGACACTGAACACTTAGTGGCAATCTGCGGGGGAAACGAAGAATAATTTAAAATAGGCCTGTTACAGAAATGATCATTTGTGCTATCAAGTCGCATGACACCATAATATCAAATGTTTAGAAGGACACAACGATACGTAGAGGTAGGAGGGGCAGTGAAAGCAGTAAGGCTGTTCCTACTGACAGCGTGAGAGGGCTCTTTCGGCCACTGTTCCATCTAAAAATCGGTCACAGTGACCTTTTAAGACACAGAAGAAGATACAAAAAGTTGAGAAAGTGAGCAGGGCACAGGCTGGTTTACTGGCAGCGGCTCCTGCAGGTGCTGCGCAGCCTTGGCGCGACGACAACAGCGGCGCTGAGAATATCTTTTATCCAAAATGTTTTGACCTCGTCACATTCACAGCGCCGAAAAAGTGTTCAGGAAAGCATAACAATAACGATTTACAGTCACTTGTTTCTTCCTGACTTGTGAAGAAAAGTAAAAGTAGGAAACCGAAAAAGAAGAGTTCACTGTTCTTCAAGACTGCTGGATTTGAGCATCACGTAGACATTTACAATATAAAAAACCTTCAAGCCTGCAGTCAAAATCTATTTTGTTAGGCACAATAAATAGGCCCCTGTGGTATTAAGGTTCAGAGTGACGAACGACCCAGAACAATTCTCATGTCTGAGTGCAGGTTACGCACCAGCATAAATCTATATGAACCACAAATAACTTATACCCAATCTAGTAAACATCTACTGCATCGTTTTAATATACATTCTTAATGTATTTACAAGAAATCAAAAATGTATTTTCGTTTTCCAGCCCGACCGATCTCGAGCACAGATCCGTCCGCTCAGACTCGGGTCCAGTTTTCTCTGCTGCCTCGATTTTTGCTTCCATTCTGTAAACACTATTTACAGTCCAGAAAAATACACGACAAGAACTGACTTTACAAACTCTGTGATTACTATATATGTACATTCAAGAAGTAAGTTATTATGTAACTTTACTCAAGCATCCTTTGAGAAAAATCTCTCACTTTCTTTTTTCTTCTTCTCATGTCTGTCAACATAACCCATTCGCCAGATTACCTTCACAATTTATCCACAGCAGTAATCGATTATCGTTACGAAAAGCTTGATTGATGTGACACAGTAAACGGACTGCTGCTGCAGCTGATCACGATGAGATGTACTGTAGCTGGCAGTGTCATTTGCAAAGATTACTACTACTCTATAGTATCTGCAAACTTTAGTAAACCAGAGATGTGTGTTTCAGTTTGGCTCATATGTTAAGGCAAAATGTTTGGCACTTAGTTTGTACAGAGACTTATTTCAAAAATAATCCGGACGTCACCTTCGAGAGCTTTGATGGTAATTTGTCCTCAGCAGACTGGGACCAGTCTCCGTCTGCTGCAGTGATCTGAGAAGTATTTTTGAAGCGGGAATAATGATGGAACAGTGACTGCAGGCGATGTCCAGGTGAGGAATGCATCTTGAGATACACTTTCAGTCCGATGTGAGTTCTGATTGTGAAAAGGTCAGCAAAGAGAAGTCTGCAGTTTCTAACCTGACACCCAGCTATGTGTGGTGGTCTTCACCCCATGCGGGAAACCTTGTTGGGTCACCACTGGCTCAAAGTTGAAGTCCAATGAGTCTCCGTCCATCAGAGTGTCATGGAGGACTGTGTCCATGTCAAACTCAAACTTCTCAAGGGACATGTCATCCAGGTCACTGGGCAGTTTTTCTGGGTGGGAGGGTAATGACAGGCCCGGTCGGCCATATCCGTTCGTGTTAAGAGGACAGAAGCCACCAGGCATGCCTCCCCCGCTGAGGTGGCCAGAGAGGCCATAAGGCATCTGCATCGGGCTTTTGGCTGTAGGCAAACGTGCGGCGCCCCCGCTGTAGTTCAAGGACATGAGCAAGCGTCCATTCATAGCCGATGATGTGGCTGAGGCTGAGCTGTGCACACTGTGGGGTTGACTGTGAGAGAGCCCGTGCGGGTGACTGCTTCCTCCTCCCATGAGTTTGGCTGCATGCTGGCTGCTGTTGTATGGTGGCAGCATGCAGCCTCCGCTGGGCTGAGACACCACAGAGTCCACTGATGGCATCAGCTCTCCGTGCTGGTCTGTATCTGATGTCAACAGTTCCTTCAGAAGCCCTGCAGTACAGCTGTACTGGCCCATACCGGGCCCAAAGCTGGATTTATTCTCTGGTAGCGTCTGCAGGGGCATGGATGACAGGGTGTTCATTCCTGCTTGGCCATACACACACTTGTGGTATTCCTGCTGAGACTGGGAAACGATGCTGGGCGAGCTGTAAGAGGGGTACCCGGGGCTCGGCTGCATCATGGGAGAAGGGGAGGACTGGGAGGAGCCAGGCGTTGTCGCCCCTCCTCCAACCTGAGAGTTATTTGGAGAAAGCAAGTTCAGGTTGTCCAGAAGGTTCTCCATGACATTCTCAGAACTGTGTCCCAGAGGGCCTGTCATCTCTGTGAGACTGGGCAGTGTGCTTGTCATCTTGGCCCCGGGTGCTCCGGGGTACCCCATATGCACGTCTGCCTCTCCAAGGTCATCTTCAGGCACGAAGGGTGAGAGGCGGCCACTCAGAGTGCTGGCGTTGGAACTGGTCCGAGGCCTGAAGCTGTTCCATGTATCGTAGTCATCGTTGCTGTGGGAGTTGGGGCTGCCAGGCCACTTGGAATAGGAGCCTGGGCTGTCTGCACCTCCATCAGGGCCGCCCTGCAGGGATAGCTGAGGGGAGACAAGGAGACTCTTAGTGGATCAACAATATTATACATGCCAGAGATGGTCAGTTTAAGTTTGTAAGTTAGGCAGAAACCACTGAAAATTAAACACGGCTCTGGCTGATACTAACAAAAGCCCCAACTGTCCCTAGAATGCTTCACCGGTCTACCTTTTTCTTCGCTGCTCGTCCTCTGCTCTTAGTGAACTTGCTGTTGTTGTCCATGGAGGCTGCCCTGCGTCGTGGGGACTTGCCGCTCTTCCCGCCCTCCGGGTTTAGCATCCACCACGAGCTCTTCCCCGTCCCCTCGTTCTGCACTCGAATAAATCGGCTGTGCAGGGACAGGTTGTGTCTGATGGAGTTCTGGAGAAGAGGGAGAAAGAGAAAGGCTGGGTGAGGAGCAGACAGGCAGAGAGTTTTAGGTATGCCCTTTTCTGAAAAACACCTCAGATCTGATTCATCGCACAAGTGCAAATCCATCTGTACAGGTGGCCCTTTGTAAAAAAACACGCTCAGCCTTACAGCCGACTTAGGAGGAGAAAGGGGAGATTTTAATGTCAGTCAACAATCTAATGCCGCACGCTATTCAAAAACACATGTGCACGAGCAAACAGACATTAGACGTCAGCAAGTTTACTCCGGGAGCAATATCCTGAACAGAGCGAGGGTTAAACTGCAGACACATTTTTCTCCAAATTCACTGTCCGTGCGGGCTTTCCCTAACAAAAACAGAAGGGCCTATTGTAAAATGCTATTATGCTACATTCCAGCTAACTGTGTGTCTTGTTTAAACCAGCTCAAAATCAAAGGGAGGAAACAGACTAATCTTTCCTCCTCGCAGACGCACTCACGGCGCGCTCTAACGTTGCTTAGTGACACCACCAGTGGAAAAACTAATTTTTGTGCAGGAAGCTAGTGAAGCGTTGTTAAAACAGAGCAAACAAGAGAGCGAGAATATCGGACAAATGTCCGCAAAGCACGGCGCGCAAAGTACGACAGCTTTACTGGAACTACCACCGGGACACTCGGCTCCTCAGCATTGCAGAGTTAATTTGTTCTACAGCCTGTGAGGATTTTAAAACTCTACATCAGCGGCCATTTAACCTCAGATGATAATTTATAGCCTGGCTCCGCATCATTTTCAGTCCAGGTCTTAACATGAAGTAATGAGCCTCGTCCAGACGTTACTGTGCATGCGTAAAGCTTGTTGTTTTGGAAGAAATGCTGAGACTCCCGGCACACGCGCACGCACACACACACACACACACACACACACACACACACACACAGCTTAGCATGCATGCACAGTGTCTAACGTCATCAAGGCTGTTCCTGCTGTGAGTCACCGCTTCACATCTGGTTCACAGTCTGCCCTCTGCTCTGCCCTCACCTCTGCTCCTCTTCTGAGTCTGGACACTGAAATCTACTCTCAGTATAATTATTTCACTAAGATACAAATGATCTGTTTATCCTTTAAGTAGTGAAAAACAAATGCTCATTATATGATTTCATACTGTTTAGTTTACAGTGACATAAAGCTAAGAAAAGGGTGAAATGTCTCGTACTTTTGCTCACTAATGACCTCAGTAATTAAAGTTGAACTGTAGCCTTTTAATCAGCATTTCCACTGCAGAAACTCCTCTCATGGACTAGGAACCTTTGGGAGAACTCAGGGTGTTTCCACTGCTGGCATCACAGTCTAAATTAAATTCTGGCTATTACTTTAAAAGTATTCTGAACATTTAAGACCTCTGGGTGGGGCCTGCCGGACTAAAGACTTTTTAAAGGATTTGCAGCATTTTCTTCAGTCTGCTCACAGTCAATCTGTACAATAGCTTATAAAGAGGAGTTTGCCAGCAATTCAAGCATTTCGAATCTGTGTTGCTACCACCGCCGGTTTCTTTCAGAATTTTCTCAGCGACCCCTTTGGCAAAGCAGCAGGAGTTAAATGCTCCACGTCTTTGGCTTTCTGTGGCGTCACCATCACCTGCTGGACTGGACTTGAGCACAGTCACATGTTGAAGCGACACATGTCAGCAGGCTGATTTGAGCAATCTTCGCGTATCTTTCGGCAACAGCCGTAAGAAACGCTGCTCAGAAGCTGACACGCTTGACAAATTGAAACAAAAAGAAATGTCAAGATTTGAGACGGTAACACGGGTCGAGCTCTGAAGCCCAAAGTGAGTTCATCCTCGTTCGATCGCGGCGGCATCATCAGATTCTTCCCTCACTGGAGAACCTCAGTCTGTGGGGCACACGAGGGCCTGTATGCCTGACGAATGAATGTAATTACCTCCGAATCAAATGACCCAACTGCTTCAGCCAACAGTCTTGGTTTAGTTTGCATGATCTGAGGTACGTGACAACCCCCCCCCTCCTCCTGCACATCAGTAGCGATGACAAAAGGCAAAGGAGTAAAGTCTGGTCATGAGCCTCCCTTTCCCATGACTGCTATGAGTGCTGATTTCAGCTGTGCTGGAATAAGGAATGAATACAATGTGCGCACAGACGCCGGGATGTCCGGTTGCAGCCCTATATTATCCCGATGACAGAAAGGAGACACTGACAGCTAAACTCTCTTACTTCACAGTGACTCTAGTTTCTGCTTTGGAAAAAAAAAAAAATCTCACAGTTAAAAACGCAGGGTGTATTATAATCCGGAACATTTTAAGCCCAGTTTAAAAATATTGATGCAAGAGAGGGAGTACCAGTTAAGGCCCATAAAAGCTGCTCTGATGGGAAATGCCAGAACTCGGCAGTACTCGGTGTGCCTTGCGGGGCGGGCGGCTGAGGGTGTCTGGTGGGGCCAGTGGAAAAGCCTCGTCTCCCACCGTGTGTGAGTGTGTGTGAGAGAGAGAGTGCCAGCTCATGTTTTTAGCGGAATGGCAGTGGGACAAACAGCAGCACAGTATGGTTTTGATTTTGTAGCTCACTCCATTGCAACCAGTGATACATTGGTTTGAAAACACACGCTATTGAGGACAGACACGCACATAGGAGTGTGTGTGTGTGTGTGTGTTGAAGGGGGACCTGTGGGGTCCTGTGACTGAATGCGACACTGCTTTATCTCTGGCTGCAGTGCACAGGAATCTAAACATTCCAGCTAATCACGGTGTGCAAAGTTCAATTGTAATCACGGCTAACTTGTTAGTATCTCTTAGGAAACAGTAAAGGCAGAATTCCCAGCCAGGCAGCCATCACAATCAACATTCCTGAGCAAGGTTACAAAACCCATAATTTCACAGAAGTGAGCTCTGATTAGAGTCGATGGAGGACGCTCCTATCTTCACAATAACACACTTTCCCACAAAAAAAAAAAAATCCAATCTGCATTTATAATACCAACATATTAAAGGGTGCCTTTCATAAGAAGGGAAAGCGTCTGTGCACTATGTAATCCTAATGATGGGAAAAAAAAAAAAAAAGAATACCGCAACCGTCTGAGCTCGCCATGAGGAGCACCACCTCCATTCACAGTCAACAGAACGCAGCCCTACTGGCAAAACACAAGGAAGTGACCACATGAAAGAGGACTGTGACAGGAAGCAGAGCTGACTTCCTGTCTCACAGGAAACATGGCGGTCAGTAAGCACAGAAAAAGGCGAGGAATGCGAAGCCGTGAGCCAATTGGACACTGAAAATTCACCTCCCCAAAAAAAAGCCACCGGCAAAGGAATTTATGTTTGGCAACAGGCGCTAATCCCTGATGTCACGCCGCAGTCGTTAAATGAAAGCAAAGTTCACTTTGTCGTGTGACTGCTGAAACTGGATTACACGACCGAATACGTCACGACTCGACAAGCGGCTGTGGCGTGGCCGTCTGGGTGGTGTTAAAGCAGGGAGGATGTGTTTTGAATGTAGGCTGTTGAGAAATAGAGAAAGAGGGGTTGTGTGACAGAGTGGGCTTGGATCAGCAAAGAACACGCTGTGCTAATTTCAAAACTCCTTCACTGGCAGCACCACTGAAAGGCCACACTGTTCAGTACATCGCCCTCTCTTTGCTTCTCTCCTCAATGTCCTCTTTTTCTTGCCTTGTCTCCTCTTTCCTACTCTTTTCACCCCCCCCCCTTGCTTGCTCTTCCTTCTCCTTCCCTTTGCAGTCTGTAGCCAAGCACCTGCAAAAATCTAGACGTTGTGCCACACAGGTGTTTCGGATTGACCAAGGTGCCGGGAGCTCTCAGAGTCGCTCAAATGTCAACCCGTCTAATGAAAAAATCCCCAGAAGAGCTCGACACCACCTACATGCAGTGCTGCTTTGAATCAAGTGAAGCCGCAAGTGAAACCTCAGCTGCAAAGGCCATAGAGCTATACGTATGAAATGCGGCACTGCTCCCACTTCACTGACTGAAAGCTTGCAGCATGTATGATCTCACACGCCAGCAGCTATAGCTTCACACACATTTACCAGAGATACGGAACATATGAAAGTGAAAATGTGGTTTCCATGCACTATTTCCACTGAACTCATTAGAGAAACGGTGCTGTCCTTACTGTGCATTTTCACCTTTTGTTACACAATTTTTACCCTTAACAGTAGTTCTTCACTGTAACTAGTTATTTTATGTGTAATGTCTGCACCTGTGTGTGGGAACAACCTATAGAGCATGTGCACAATTTCTAACCACCAAGATAAGTAGGACTAAACGCTGCAGCTGGGTCACGTCTGGAGGCTTGTGCTGAGTCTGGCTGAGTTCGAGAAATGCGGTTAAGACAGAAAACGTGTAAACCAGTTATTAGCCTAACACCAGCTCAGCATGTCTGCCCACTTAACAACAGCGTGGGGCTGAGCACACGGCTCCAGGTGAGGTGGCGGGTCAACAAGTGACAGTGAAGTACCACTCGCTGGGATAACGAAGCCATCCAAGCAGACAGCCGCGATAAGTTCCGCCCCGCGGTGTCAGATACACTTTGCAATCTTCTATCCAGTTTTATTTTTACTGTTAAGAGATCAGAAAAAATATTAAGGCAATATTTTATCTCAGCTAGGGTTAGGCAATTAAATTATCTTGATAATTATGATGGAAAAATACTTTTAAGAATGTAAAAACTGGGTTGCTATAAGCTCACCTGATTGAACAGGTGACCCATGCACTGAAGGCTCGAGTCTGATCCAGACCGTTTCCTGCCCGTCATCATTACTTTGCCCCTACTTACTAATCAATCAAATGTATCGAATGTAACCAGATGATAAATACTTACTTTGGGTTGGTCAACCTCATCCTCACCGTCAGGCTAGAGCAATGTTAATGTTATGGAGATGGAACACAAGGAAAATGGAGAGGCAGACACAACATCTGTGATCTGGAAATGATTTCTAAAGCTACAAACAGCAGAGCGATATCTGCTGCAAGACACTTTTCCCCACCATCTCAAAGGGGAATGTTACCATCACATGAGCACAAAGGAAGAGAAAGCGTGCAGTCCCCAAATGACCAGCTTAGCATCAGCAGCCAAACCCATTGGCAAACCTCTCATCAGAGAATCAGACGCAGCACATAAGTTTAGATATGTGTGATTCTGGTGCCCCGTTGGGGCGACGGGTGCAGATGCAGTTCTAAACCGAACCCCTGTTACCCCTTGAACTCGAAATCTGAAGGCTCCTTCTCATTTTATTTCGTTTTTTTTTTTTTTATGTTCTTTTAAGTCTAACAAAGACATGGACTTTCCTTCCGCATTACCGTTATTACATGCACGCTGAAGTCATCCTTTATCAATTTTTTTGCCCAAACCGTCGAGCTACTTAAAGTAAATGTGTTTGTCTGCCTCACACACGTGCAACAATAAAGCAATACACACTCCCATTGCCACATTCACAGAGCAATCTGAACAGACTGTGATGACTTCATGTATTTGCAGTTTGATATGTTATCTTCAGCACCAATATTGAATTGACCAATGATAATCACTGACCTATTTACTAAAGTCAATAAAGCAATGATTATAAAAGGCAGTGGAAATAAAAAAAGCAAGGCACAGGAAATGTAAAGCCTTGGGCCTGGGCTCATTATTTACAGCATCTGCTTAAAAACATATTCTAAGGAAAAGGAAATGATTGTTGTCATTTATGTTGCATAGCAGCGAGCGGCGAGGCACACGGCCTCAGGTCAAAGTGGCCCAGGAAAGCACAAACGTGCCACTGTTGGTGGTGATATAAAAAGAAATCTGTTTGACCACAGTTTCTGTTTTTAAAAGAAGTCACAGATTAAAAATGGAAACTGACCCTAGGCTAAGATTCCAGTCCAATGTCCTTTCCACTTGCTCCCCAGGGACATCGTGCATGCACACCACTTGCCACAGTTGATCACACACTCGTGTTGCAGCAAGAAGAGCCCCTTCCTCACCCACTGACGTCAACTTTCAATAAATCAATTTGGCAAAGAGAGCTGAGTGAGGAGGCCTGAAGACAGAGCACTCAGTGTGCAGCTCCTCAAATTCACTTTAGAGTTCTATGAGTCCAAGCAGCACTCCGTGTCTTCCAGGAAAGTACCTCTTCAAAATGGTCATTGTCAGATGCTGACTTATATGACCATCGTAAAGCACAGATGGAAAGGCAGAAAACGCGAGTCACGCAGGAGAAAATCTGTCTGCAAATGTATTTACTGACGGCCTCTTGGCAGAATCGCCTTTACACAATCCTCTGCAAGCAATCTTAGTGCAGCCAGCTCCCCTTCCCCCAAACACACACACACACACACAGAGCTTGGAAGCCCGAGTGGATGGTGATTGGTGAAGTTGAAGACTGATCGATCTCAGATGCCGCAGACACATGATTAATAGCCCGCGAGTGGTTTCGTGCACATGGTGAGAAGAGGCAGAGCCACTGACACTCCAGGAGCTTTTATCACCGTCTGATGGTGTGAGACAAGTGGCGAGTGAGATGAGTGGCAGAGTGGCTATTAGTGAACTTCCTGCTGCATTGTATCCGCACAGGAAGCGCTGGCCAGTCCTGATACTGATCCCTCTGGTTTATATGCAAAACACTGCAGAATGAGACCCTGGTAGGTACAAAAGCAAGGGACCAGCTGGAGAAAACAGCGGGTTCAAGAGTCACAACTTCCTAATCAAAACGCTCCCATCTGAGTGCACAAAACAAGAGGAAAAGGAAGGAGTGGGGCCTTATCCAGGTAGACTTTTCCAACGTGATTACAATCGTGGATAAAAGTCTTACTGCATATTTAAGAAACAGTTCCCCACTTAGGATTTGCCCTCATTACGGAGCCACACAAACACAAGTTGGTGAGAGAGAGTACTATATCATCTGTCCTTTCCTCTAGCTTGGACAGGCCTCATATTTGGACAAATTACTCCAAAGAAATCTTGGCTGAACACACAAGCGAGTGACCATAGATCCAAACTTTAAACTGTACACTCAAACAGTCAAAGGGGCAGCTGACTGACAAAAGCAGGTCCAAGTATTTGTTGCCGTTGGCAGTGAACTTTAACGGGGGGTTTCCTACAGTTTATTTTCATTTCAGCACATCAGTAAGAAAAGAAGACCAAAAAATGTCAAAGATTCTAGTAATTTATTTAATTTAATGCAGTTGCTTTATTTCAAAGGCTGCAGAAACCTATCATAAATGTCGGCTGCAGCGCCTCAGTGAATGATTCACATGATATTTTGCATTTTCTTCAGACTGTACCGTACGTTATCAACATAAAAAGCTTTGAAAATAATGTCCCAGCAAAAAAAAAAAAAAAAAAAATGGCAATGGCAGCTTTTTGCATACATGTTTTGCTCTCTCTTGTGCTTGCTCATTTCATGACTCAGACTTAAGCAGCACACTGCTCGTGTGTGTGGACAGGGGCTAGGTTGTGCTGCCTAAGCTTACCATGCTAAAATATGTGCATGTGTTGCTATGTGCAACACAATGTGAGTCTGTAAATGCACAGAGCAGTGTCTGTGGAGCGGGGATATTTTTTGCCTCTGATCGGCACAACTACTGGGCTGGGCCGCTGCCTGCTCTGCCTGGATAAAGATGCAGTGTGTGTGGACCACTGCTGGGTGCCTGCGTGGTGGCCTGCCTCCACGGGCCTGGTTGAACCGCTGGATTGACAGGGGTGGGGGTGGGGGAAGTGTTTTGGGATTATATTTATATGCTTCTTACCCCAGTTCAAACCGGCAAACACAGGGATATCCCAAAGCTGTTTTATGGTTTCCAGTGGAAGATCTCTATTCAGTGACATATTTGAGAGGATTTCTCACTACCACAGGTCTCCTTAGTGCTGTACAATCAGACTGTAAAGCACCGATACATATGCATTTCTGAGATGGTGTCTTTAAGAAAACAGCTGCATGCAAATATGTCGGACACGAGTCCCCATTTATAAGATTTAGCAATATGTGGAAGAGGGAAAAAAAAAAGCGACATCTGCCAGAATTCAAACATCAGCAGAAAATCGGGAGAAAAAATGACCGCCCACGCTGTCTGAACGACGTCTGTTCCCCAAAGTAGCCTTCAAAGCAGTGGGGAGATTTCTGTTAAGCACTAAAAATTTCACCAGAATTACAGGAGGTTAGTGGAGTGTAAAAGTGTCTCTTCAGTGGGAAATCAGTGCTAATATTTAAGCCTGATTACTTTCCATTGCAGAGAAAATTGATTGTTGTGACAAGTACATAACTGGCTACAGTTAGTTAGCATCTTTTTAACTGACCAAAGTATCATGGTGAAAAATGCAGGTCCCGATCGCTTTTATTGTCCTTGGAAAGCAAAATCTAGAAGGTAGCGTGCACGTGAATCAGACTGTGCACATCTGTAATGCACTTAGCTGTTTTTCCAGTTCTAAAATTAGCGTGATTCATGAGTGGCTGTTTTCAACGAAAGGAAATTGCAAAAGAAACCTTAAAAGATGCACTGAAACCTTTTTTCCTTTTTATCAAAAAATACTTTCTAATGGACTCACTTTAAAGAGAAAATAACCTCTGAAAAAATATAGAAATATCTACAGAATGCAAATCAAGCAGGAGTGCAGACATACAAACCAACCGAATATATCTTGAAAATGAACTCCATGTGTTCACAAATATAAAAGGAGGTCGCTCTGCTTGTTACATCTTTTCTAAATGTCGCCAACATCCTTGTTATTCAGCCTCGTTGGTTTTACACCAGCACCCGCTAGAAGACAGCACGCTGAGCATGTTGAATACTAAATAAAAGCCTTGTGAGGACAGAAGAACTTGACCACAAAAAGAGACCACAAAAAAAAGTCACAGAATGTGTGAACAGCTCAGTTTTCTCAGGAGGCATAAAGTGAAGCTAGATTGATATCTCCCACTTTGTGAGGGACAGCTGGAGATGGTAAGAGCCTAGACCTGCACTCAGTCCTGGAGATCATTATCGAGCTGGCATCGGTGCAGGCCAGGGCAAGTCTCATGTCAGCATTTACATTGTATCTATAATTATATTAAGTCTAAACCACAATATCTACACCACATCTTAGTATTTTTATACATACATATACATATATATAAGTATGTATTGAAGGATGATCAGCAATAACAGTGACTCACTTTCCAAGCTCTGAGCAGAGCGGACGAATGAAGAAAAAATGAAGGAAACACTGGAAGAGGAAGAAGCCACCGAATCTGCCGTCACACTCAGTGTTGCTTCCTCCCCTGATGACATCACTACCCTCACGTTGCATACCTTGTAGTGCTTTCAAAGCACCCACTTCCTGTCAGTCCGGGCCTTTGCACCTCTTTAAAGGCAGATCAGCAGCGATAAGAGATTCTAGCAAAAAAAACATTATTTCTACAGTTACTGCAGCCAACTGCACGCACCGCCATAAATAATACCTTTCATTACATTCAGTGTGTGCGGCACTAAAGGAATCCCTTCCTGAGAGTCTCACGTTTGCACAAAACAGATGTGTGTGCAATTCAAACTCTTCAGAGTGATAGGAAATGATTAGCCAAGAAGCGTTCACCAATTCGTATTGAAGCATCAATATCAATGCAGCACAGAACATCACGAAAGTAGCTCAGTGGCGAAAGAAACTAAAGTTTTCTTTTTTGAAATGGGAACCTCTTAAAAATAATGAAAATGCCGCTGTTGTGAACAGACAATTTTCTTTTCAATGAAATCGTGCTTGTCAATCACATCAACCACAGCATGAATGAATCACTGAGAGCAGAATGTGTTGACATGCCATTGCACATCAAATTGGCCTGACTCGCACTGCAGCGTTTCCCAGAATGCAGCACAGCAACTCTGAAAGGTGAGCCGCACTAGAAAGTGGAGCCCTTACCCACAGACTGCACGGCAACACTCGCCCCGAAAATCACTGAGTAGACGTACTACGCGCCATCTACACAGGCAGCCTCGGGAGAAACGCGAGTTGCCTGTCTCAGATACGCCAACAGTGATAAACTGATATGCTCCTTTGGTAGGATTTGGTAGGTGCATTTCAGCCAGTTTTAACCCAATGCCAGTTAAGGTTAAGTGACTCCTGCCCCCCCCCCCTCTGCAAGGTGTTTCTTTTATAAACGCTCCATCAGACGAGAGCCTTTCTGTACCAAACAAATAGCGCAGCAATACAAAAACAATACAAACGCTCCCCGGGGAAGTTCGGGCATATGTTTGTGCACTCTGGCCTTGAAACGACCTATTAGTTCGTATGACAGAAGAAGAAGCAGGAAACCTGCCAACAGATGCACAGTCACAGCAGCACTTCTGATTTAAGTGTAGATTTTAATTTCCACCCATGTCAGCCAGCTGCACCGCTCCAGTGAGCGTTCATGTGTGTGACAGAGGGCCAAAATGGATGCGTGATGGTGTGATAATACCAGTCCAGTCTGACAGGCACCGTGCATAATCACTTCAGGGCAGGAATTGCACAACAATGTGGGTCTGGGTAATGCCTGTGGTTTGGGGCCCTCAGCAGTGAGCCTTCCCATTAAAGTGCTGCTCTGTCCAATCCTCGTGGGTCTGCAGCTGGTTCACACATATGCACGAGCTAGGAGAAACTGACGGGACACCGCATTTGCAAGCGCGAAGAAGCTCTGAGGGCTTTCACTTCTCATTTCTATGGTGAAATTTTTTAAATCCACACCATAGTTCCTCTTCTCAACCATAAAGCAATGCTGAGGTCTTAATGGTAACCCCGCAGGAGATTTTTTTTTTCAGTTTTCCCGACTGGTGAGACGTGTTTGTTTTGTTTTGGGTTTTTTTTGGGAAGAGAAAGAAAAAAGAAAAAAAGATCACGTGGTTTTGTCCTGCTACTACCAACCCCATAATCTTCAAAACAAAATATTCTGACTCATCCTAAATGACTGTTTACCTGACAACGGCACTGGATGTCAACGCCGCATTTTCAACTCTAGCGTAAAGCTACCTGCGTGGGCGCCACTCCTCTGTAAGGTTGAATGAAGCTCTACTATCTACTGGTATCTTTTTGTATATCACCTCTACTTACTCGCAGTTACTGGACGCCACAATCACCGAGCGATCTCGCTCCTGAGTGATCTGGCTTGCAGCCAGAAAAAGACCTGACAAAAGAAAACTCTGGCGGGAGTGCTGCAGGGCTCTGCCACGGCAGCGTTTGAGGTGGTGGAAACAGCCGTGTACACATCTGACATGATTTGTTTGAATCCACGAAATGAAAGGGGCGGGCTGTGGGGTTTTCCAGTTTCCTTTCCAGTGAGATAAAGTAAGTTAGCAGCAAGCTACCCGCAATGCCGCTAACTGAGGTTAAAAACATCACTTCCAACTAGTTACTTAGTTACTCTTCAGCTTAAAAAAAAAACAGTGTTTTAATAGATCATCCTCTAATTACTTATGTCAAATTACTTTCTGAGTGCCAGTTGCCTTTCTTAATTTGGTTCCAGCTAGTGCCTGCACACACACACACACACACACACAGACACACACACACACACTGTATGTTCTCCAACTAAATGCATTTTTGTTTGAGGTTTGTGTTCTAGTGTGACACAATCATCAGCTGTACTATAAGACATTTTTTTCTGCTGTGAAAATCTGCACTCACAGTCATAAAATACATGGAGAAAAGATTCTTTTTTCTCAGGTTTCTTAGTGAAATCGCTCACTGAGGGCTCATTCCTTAAGGAAAAACCTTGGCTGCATAGCTTTTGCCAGACCATCTGGAACATCTCGTCAGCCCCGAGCACTTAAAATTTGTTTTTTGTTTCTTTTTGTGAGGCAGGAAAAAGAGAAAAACCTTTTCTGCATATATTACATAGTTTCTTTGTGTTTTGTTGTTTCATTTCAGAACTGCGATGTGACCTGGCGAGCGGAGCGGTGAAGATCTCAAAACTTTGGGGGGTTTTTTTGTTTGTTTTTTGAGGCAGAGCTGCAAACTGACCCCCCCCCCCCGGATAAAGCAGACAGACGTGAACGCAGAAAGACGCGCCACATGGGCTCGATCGCCGACATTCGTGTGAGGTTAAAGCGACGTGAGGCGAGAGCTGCAGAATGGCTGGATTCCTAAATAAAGCACACGTGATCCACGTGCAGATATAAACATTCAAAAATCATTTAAGAGCGCTGACCTGCTTCCCTGACTGTTTATTATTATTTCAGCCTGCTGACCCCTCAGTATCATAAAGTGTTTCTTAGTAACAATGAAAGATAACAGAGGGTGGCACCAATGCCGGGTTTCAGAAGTAAACAAATATGGAGCAGGACAGAAGGAAAACACGACATTGTGAAACAATCTGTGGGGCTACTAGTTTCACACTATTGCTCAATCATGTCAGTGTAGATGAGCACAATTTCATCACATCATCTGCATCACACCGGCACACTAACACCTCAGCAAGCGGACCTGCTTACGTCAACCGACGAGGACAAACATTGGCCGGCTCTTTGAAACGTGGGGCCGTTCTTTTTCACAATTAGATCCAATAAACGGGCCTCGCTTTCACCAAAGTGTCACCTTCGAATCTTGGAATTTTTATTGACAAAACAGTCAAAGGGTCAAACGATTCATACGCTAACTGATATCAGAAATAATAATTACCGCCGTACTAGGCAGAGAAGATTAAAGACTAACAGGTACCAATCATCGATACTCACAGCTACTTTTTTTAACACCCCTGGTGCGCCAGCTATGGGTGATTCACAACTTCAAAGCGCTCAGTGATACAAAAAGTGAAGGGGAAAGGCGCTCGCAAGTGGATGCTGGATTGAAATCAGCTGGGGAGAAAAGGAAAGGCAGAAAATCACGCCACAATAAAAAAAAAGATATAAAAGCCCCGGCTGGAATGTTCCCTGTGTCAGCCTGTCTGTCTGCCATCATGTCTGTGCAACTGCCAGCAGCAGGGCTTTAATTATGAGGCCCAGGTTATGCGCGCGCACACACACAGGAGGCTAACGTCCCACATATCTCTAACACAGTGCCTCACAGTTCCGCTGACTAACCAGTGGCACCAGACTTTGGCCTGCGGCGCCCTGATTCCAGTAAATGTCTTGTTATGCAACTCCTAACACCCAGACTGAACTTAGAGCATTCTGGGTCTCTGCTGCACTCGCTCTCTCTTTTCTTAGTTTTCCTCTGAAGACAGTAAGCAGTTAACTCCTCGGGGTTTTGCCACGGCGGGGCTTGGGTAGCGGAACGGGGGGTGGAGGTTAGTAACCCTTCAAAACACCGAGTGTGGCCCGCTTTGTGCTGAGGCAGAAAACCAGGAATGGAGAGGCAGGCGGTGCAGTCAGGAAATGGGGAGGAGGGTGAGGAGAGCTCCTTCAGCTCTATGCCTGAGAAACACAGCTGCCCCTCATGTCTTGGGGCAATGCCAAGGTTGGACTCCCTGATTGCCTCAGGGGGGTGAGAAGTGTGTGTGTTTCCAACCAGCAAAAACAGGAGGACTGCTGTTTTATCCAGCTAACTGTCCCACTAATGCACATTCAGACCCAGAGAAACAAGCCGTCTGTGACTGGTGATAAAGCACCACCAGCTTTCTGCTCACTCAGCTAGAATACCTCATGTGTTAGCTTCTCTGTTTCTTTGCGCCGTACTCCCGGTGAGCACACGTTAGATAGCAGGCAGCAATCTGAGTCACCTCTGCAAACGTTAAAGTATAAAAACAATGTGACTCTAAATCCTATTACTGATCAGTTAAACTTAAAGTTGTTAGTTACCTTTACTGTGGTATTTAAGTATACTGCATAGCAAAAGATACTTCTGATGATACCAGTGATGCGTTCCCTTTGATAACTCAGGTTTGTATCAAACCCTTTTCCTGGAGCGCCGTGAAGTAAATTTTTTTTTAATGCTCTGGAATAAACAAACAACATCACTTCGACTGACATCATGACTGTTGAGATCGAATACCAGATTTCATTCATATCATCACTGCTCATATATTCTACAGCACACTGTATTCAGTCTTTATTCTAAACAGGCCCCCGGGATCCGCGACTTGGGAACACCTATCTACCACACAGCCTGTGTTTACTGTAAGACTGAGAGGGATCGGAGTCAATGGGTGCATTTACATGGTAATGACCCTCGTGTCGCTCACTGTACAATCCGCCCGGACCTACGTGTTTGTCTGCCTCGGCACAGTTTGCTTTGAGACCCGTGGGAGTGTTTACCAGCGTAGGCTGAGGAATTTCAGGGCAAGAGAGCATCGAGCACAGAGAAAACCCACGACTGAATTGATCCGGTAACTGACATCAAAGCGTACCTGAGCCATCCAGTGCCATCAGCAAAAAGCAAATATTTATCCCGCAGTGACGTACTTATAAGCAGAGGAATACACAAAAGAACAGACTTCTGACTGCTATGCAAGTGTGTGTGTGTAATGTATGTGATTTTGCCAACTTAATGCATGTATAGTTTGTATGCATGCTGCAGCATGAAAGGTAATACTTGAAGTATATTAATTTAAGGTGTGATTTTTAATTTTTTTTAAAAGTGGTCAGCCTGCTGGGGGACTGGATGCGTCTAAGGGAAGAAAAAAAAAAAAAAAAGCAGCTTTGCAGAGAGGTTTGGTGATGCATCATTTGTGCCATCTGTTCTCCTTCCTGTTGGATGGCATCCTGTGCCAGGGCCAATGTCCAGTCCACTCTGAGAGCTTCTCCAAGCTGGTCCCACCTGGCACAGCTACCCTCAAAATTCACACTGTCACAGACGGCCTGAGAAGCGAGGAGGCTGTCATGACTCAGTTCAGACACGACCAACTGTGTAGGATCGGCAGCGCTTTGAATCAAGCTCAGCCTCAAACATTTAAGAGCAGATAGTTCTAATCAGGGACTCGTGAAAGCTTCGCGTGCTTCAGCCGCTTCCCTTTAGGGGAGCAGCGTCCACTCAGAGAGACGAGCAACACGGAGGAATAATCCTCAACAGGTTCAGAGACAAGGTACATCATTTGGGTTGTCACTTCAGTCACTGAGATCTGTGTCTTACAGCATGTCAGTGGCCATGGAAAAGCTCCGTCTATGACTTAGTGAAACAATGTTTCAACCCAATATACCCACAAGCCACGGATTAGGTTCTATTGTGTTTTATGCTCTCATGAAAGCTCAGAGGGTAAAAATCGAAGGTTATTTGGCAGCACTGTAGCCACCAGATTGACTGCTTGATCGATGTGCTCTCATCCAATACACCCTCTCATTGTTTCAACAGCTGCCGGTGTTACTTCCACAAAGACACAAGTGCTTTATCAATAACCATTCAGGATGAATCCATTCTTTTTGGCGGGGTGAGGAAAACAGGAAGGTCTGAACACACCTAGCCCAGACTTCACTGAGACGGGTACGTCCAACTTACGAATGCTGACATGTACCGAACGTTAACTCAGCTCCAAACTATGGTTTGCATAACACAACTCAACGAGCAATGAGGCGGACCGTCCGAAACGGTATCGTGAAAGTTCAAGATTTTATGCTTTCCTGTAACGTTTGGTGCAATCAAAAAAAGAAAATTTATCACCATCACATGAGGCCGGTTAGAGCTTTTCCTTAATAGTTTTTGTGCTGACGCAGTTCTGTTGCCAAAAATCACATGATGGCGGGCAGGTGCACGGGTTGACTGGAATATGTAATTCATTAAGGCCAATGGGCAGATGTATCTTCCTCTGTGATGAATCAGTTGTTTAAAGTCACAGTGTCAGCTGACAGAGTTGTTCCCTGATTAACTGCAGTCCTGTTACTTAGTTTGACTGCTTTTGTTTGTGTGTCTGCAGTTGACATACTGTCATATTTCCAACAGAGGCAGATCAGACACAGCAGGACTGAAGATGACGAAGCTGAAAAAATGTTTTTCACATTTTAAATAAACACCACTAACTGGATTAATGAGCGATCCTTTTTATATCAGAAAACAACCAAATGCATGGCTCGCAGACGTTATATTTAACATCCCCGTCGCTGCCACGGCCCTAAGAGTGCGGCTGCTTTGGAGAGACAATGTGTGATAGTCCCCCCCCCGTGTGGAAGTGAGAGGAGAGCTTTATGAATAACTCCCCTCGTAGCCATGAATGGCACTTTGCTTTCCCACAGTATTACTCAGTTTACACCCCCACCATGGCAGGATAAGCAGTGAGCCCGAGCGGCGGCCGAGCGCCCCTCTCCAAGCTGCCAGTCACACACAAACTGCTAAATGGATGCAATGAAAGTGAGAAACTCGATTGTTTATCTCGTTATATTTATGAAGTCACAAACACGCATCAAGACTTTGTCACTGCGGCTCTGCTGCGTGCTTTTTTTAAACGATCTACTATTTTTGAGAATGATGCACAAGATGATCAACACTCGGTCGCCTCTCATGTCCACTATCTGCTACATAAGTTCCTAATTACACCAGAATCAGTCCTACTGAGACAAAAGTGATCAGAGATGTGCTTCATTGTAACTGGAGTATTAGTACTAATGACACACACACACACACACACACACACACACACACACAAACACAAAACCAAGTAACCAGTCGAGTTTAAAAAATGGAAACAAAAAAAAAAGAAAAACAGGTCTCTATTGATCCTTCGCAGCCCGACTCATGACTAACACTGCGTGGGTGTTCACGTTTTGAGGTGTCGGCTTACCCACATACACTACCTGGATGGATTCTTTACTCAACTACTTCTTTCATCTCCCGTGGAAACGCAGCCTTCCTCATCTTTACAATCATCCGCTGCTCACTGGGAAAACTTGCTTAAAAACACGGTAAACATTCCTTAAGCAACCTTATTCACACACACACACACTCACACGCACCTTACACTCAACAAAGCCAGAGAGCAGCACAAACCTGGAACCTTTTAGAGTGTGAATGCGCACAAAGAAGAAGTGAAGGGGAAAAATGGCTTCTAGGACAATATCACCACCCTAGCAACACATCTGTCCAGCGCCGGCTTTGTTTACTGGGGGCTGTTTCACCTCAGCGGAGGGTTGGGTGTTTTTTTTCCCCACTCTCTTTAATTTGTCTTCACGGGACTACATTTGACAGCTCAGCCCAAGTTTGCGTCCTTTCTGCAAACACTGAAGTCAGATGAGTGGGTGAACACGCAGAAGGCTGTGCGTTGTGGCAGCAGTTTAGCAAAAATATGCAGGTGGCGTGTGAATGATTAATTAAAGACAAATATCTGTCTACACGTCCGATTCAGCAAGAACTAAAAAAAGAAATTCTCCCTGGCCTTTGTGACTGAGCCGCATGTGTCATCTCTCAGCACATGACTCAAACATGAGGTCCTGCTCTGACACGAGAAGGCAAAAAAAAAACAAAAAAAAACACGAAAACAAAACAAGAGCTTTAAATTTCATCGGCAGCCCAGACAGCCTACAACAGAGGGAAGCCATAATAAATCTCTCACTGCGTGGCTACGGGCTCAATATGATTTCCTGCTGCGAGAGTAGACTCTCATTAATTTATTGTCAGACACCAGTGAAACTAAATGTCTCCAAAGGGAGGTTTACGCCCTTCAATAGTGTTCAGTGGGAGGGCCTGTCACACCACATCAGAGATTTTAAGTCCTCTCTTGCGTAATGTTTTGGACAGCTCCTAGGACACATGAATGCTGGTATCTCCTTACAACACAGAGGTATAAATAAAGCTTCAGTCGGCGCTCACGCACTCTAATATGGAAAACTGATCTGGCCTGAAAAGATCTGAAATGACAGATGCGTCTCAGTGATTTTGATGTCATGATTAGTGCACTGAGGGAAGCGTTAATTCACGTATAAGAAACATTTGCATAAATCATCAAGTCAGCTTACTGCCTAAAGTTATGGCGATAATACTAAACCAACCTTAAGTGGATGGATAGCAGTGGAGGAGGACACGGTTTTATGCGCGCATGAATGGGACTAAGTGGTAACAACTTAACAGCTACTCCACTCTTCCTGCACGCTTTTTGTCAATGGAAACATCGGAGGATAAAGTATGCATGGGCAGCAAATCGTGTATTAGCACGAGTCTCTGCAGATGGTAGATGATAAAAAAATAAACAGCCCTGACCAAATGCATTAAACAGTCACAATACACTGACTATTGAACACCACAGACAAGCCAGAAATCCCTGGAGGGGTATTACAGTGATACCACAGGAGATAAAAACATAGCATAAAGCACAATGAAGCCCCTGTGAACCTACTGTTAAGTACCACAGACACACCAAAACTCCCCACTCACTAACTTTCTGTCCCCTCCCCCCCCCACTACAAGAACTATCTCAAGCAAGTGCTTTATCGGTTGCTATAGGCGCTCATGAACACACACCACACACAAACACGCTGAAACTCAGTGTTAGGAACAAAAGTGGTTACCTTCCAGCCTGCAGAGCTGTTGCTGTCTCCTTTGTCCTTGAAATAAGGCACACTCTTCACCATCCAGTCATAAATCTGAGAGAGAGTTAGTCGGTTTTCAGGAGAACTTTCGATAGCTTTGGTTATGAGGTCTGCATATGACATATTCCCCCATGCGTTTCGCCGGGAGGAGCTGCTCTTTCTCTGGGCAGCGGCTGCAGCTGCGGCCGCGGCCGCTGATGACGCCGGACCGACCGGGGTGGAGAGTAGAGGCACCTGCTGCTGCTGCTGATGCGGGAGTTGCGGGTTCGGGTGCTGCTGCTGCTGATGTTGCTGCTGCTGCTGTGGAGGTTGCTGGTGGACGCAGCTGTCCTGACACTGGAAATCAGTGCACAGGATGATGGGTTTCTGCTCCGTGAAGTCCTCGGTCTCCTCAAGCAGGCTCAGGTTGTTGATGAACTCAGTGTTGCTGGCTGGTTCCTGCTTTACAGACGGGACCGGCGAAGAGGTGTTGGAGTCGCCCGGGTTGATGAACTCCGGACGGGGCAAGGGCCAAGTGCACGACCGGGGCCGCGACAGCGGTTCAAAATCCGGGTCGATGTCCACCAGGTGTGGCTGCTGAGCCGCTTCCGCCATGGTCGAAAGGTAAGTGAGAAAAGTGTTACAATGTCATGTAAATGTGACGAACCTGTCGCTCCTCAGAAGTAGCAACTTCGCCTCGGAAACGTGAGCGAACGCGAGATTTAAAAAAAAAAAACTGACCGGGAAAAGAGTGCTCCGCTCGGGCGCAAGAGCAACACTGAAAGTTACATCCCACGTCGGTAAAAATCTGTAACGATAATTAAAATAATGTTTCTAAAACGTCTTTCAAGTGAAACAAAGTTGAGCAAGTGGTCAGAGTGTGCTGACCCGCCGCTTTGTTTTTGTTGTCCGGTCCTGCTGACGTTCCGTCTGCTCCGCGCACTGCCCGTTAACTCTCTGTTGTACGGGCGGCGTGTGGGGACTTACTGGAAGTATCATCTGTCAGCTGACACCGCCCACATTTGACTGACATCCAAAAAGCACCAATAAGCTGCATCGAAAGAGCGGCTGAAAAAAAGTTAACCTGTGGACCACAAATGGAAGATTTCTCTGTCGACTGCGTCTCGGAGTGAAATGTAGACTATTAATTCATCCACTGCTTCCACCTACATGTCCTCTTGTTAGACCAAAACCTAGCAACCGTGAATCCTTCATCCCTTAGGACCAAATAACAGCAAAGGCAGACTAAGTATCCAGTTACGTTTCAAAGTGAAAAGGAGCAGACTTACAGCCTCTGCAGTGGGAGCTATTGTAGCGTGCGCAAACGTTTGGACACTGCTCAGCCTGTAATTCCTTGAGCCTTAATTAGGCCTTCAAGGCAGGTCAAGAACTAACATCAGCCAGGTTTAGAACATGAGATTCAAGAGATTTTTCTGTCTCTTAGGATCTTAACGCTCACCATCACTCAACACTGCTGTTCCACTTCTGCAGCAATGGCAATAGCTCCATAACCTGGAGTCACTTCGGGTGAAACTAAATCTGGGCTCTTTGAGCTCAATAAAAGCAGCTGCATTTCACAGGAGGACACTTTGCCAACTGCTAAGCATTGAGCTGGAAATATTGTGCTTTGTGGGCTGTGTGGCAGCCTGTGGCACAGGAAACGCGGTTAGAGAAATGAATGGATTCCGCAGGGTATCCACAAATTTTAGCTCCAAAAGTCATACAGTCAGCCCGGAAGTCGAAACTGAAAGATTTTGGAGCTCGACAAATGCAAGGTCACATTAGTTGAACATTACTGAGAATCTGGGTAGATTTACAACGTGCTGCGTGTGCTGTGATGGCCAGCAGTAGAAGAATTACTGTTTACTTGCTGAACAGATATTTTCCAAATTTTAATATTACCCTAAAAATTATTGCATAATTCATTTGATACCTATGACCCCTGGATGATCTGATAAGAAAAGACACCGGAGACCCAAACCTCAATCTACACTGTGTAAGGCTATAATAACTTATAAAGTAATTTTATACATGTGTATAGATTCTATTAGCACTCTTATGCGCAACAAATGCCATTAAAAGTGACGAGTTTGTAAAATGTTCACAAATCTGTAAAAAAAAACTAAACAAATAACAAATGGAAATGATTAAAACTGATATTGTAGAAAGACAAATACGGCTGCACCATGACCTACTGTATAATAAACACTATCTTCATGTACAGACTTAAGAGCAGGGGTTAAATAAATAAATCGTGATTTGTGGAGAAGAAGCTGTTCGGACGTCTTAACTGCGGAGTAGAGTGACATCTTGCGGCCGTCCTTGGGTATTACAATCAACGCGGCATAATTGGAATAAAACGCATTTGCCGGCATAAATTTGGGAGCAGTGATTCTGTCCAAGATTGCACAATTATCTGCGTACACGAGTGGCACGAATACACGATGCATCGACGTTATCACGTACTCTGATCAGGTAAAGTACTCTAATCAGGTAAAGTACTCTACTTGCAGTCTCGGGATCGGTTCGTTTCCCGTATTTACACCCGGTTAAATCATCGGCACTATAAATAAATAAATCTATTTATATATGGAAAAGTCATCTATGTATGAGTTATCCATAGATGATGTTAAGATGCAGAAAGCAAAAAATAAAAATAAAATAGAGCCTGTTGCCATCTATGACTCTAACTCAGTGATTCTTAAAAGCAAAGACAACACAAAGAGTCTCAGTGATATAATTTAATATCATCGTAAAAATTACACTACGCGTTTAACTGCATGTGACCTCCTCTCTCCTCACACCCACCAATGAAATTAACGCCTCGGCAAAACGAAAGTACAGTAATAAGACGCTGCGGCCGTTGCGTTAACCCACACCGAGCTCCCACGGACAACAGCACGTCTGAAGAGCAGGAAGTCAGACTTGTGTCCTGTGTTTCCTGACTCGGTGCTTCCATTCGGTGAATTGAGAGCTTGTGGAAACTTGCCGGCGGCTGCAGGCGCAGCCTGACGTGGAGCGACTGCGCAGCGACGCAGTAAATGTGCTCTCGACTGTTCTTCGTGAGGGATTAACCTACGCTACAGAGATTAGGGGTGAGCGTCGCGATCTCCTTCAGATGCTTTATTTTCCCGTCTTGCGCTCTAATAGCAGCTGCTGAAATCTCTTTTACGAGTTAAATAGGTTTAAAGTATTCTGGATGTTTTCAGGCTCCTGCCCTTTGAGTCACCATGGCTCCACACCCTGTGATTCAGGCGATCATCGACTTCTCAGCTGGGGCAGCAGGTGAGTTTAAATGCAAAGGACACAGAGATATTTCAAGCCACTCCCCTCAGATTAAAGGCAATAAATGAGAAAAGTGATCCAAACCCCAAACAGCTACCTGATCCCCTCACTGTGGGGGCGTAGTGATAGATATTATTGTCAAATTATTAAGATAAAAAAGTGAAGAAGGTTAACTTTAAAAAAGTCAAGGTTAAGGATATGCTCAGAGGTCAGCAGGAGGTCACACGTGTTTTAATGCATTTATATGTAAGGTTATGTATGTGCAGTATTCTTGTGACCCTGTTTGGATTTAGAGAAAATCCAAACTAATGATGATGATGATGGCCATTTCTTAAGGCCATATGTTATGGACCTGCAGACATACATGTGTATCTGGTTGGAGAAGCATGAAAAAAAATTTTTTTTTTCCCTAATCTCTGCTTTTAAATCTCTGAATTCTTCTGGATTATTTACCAAATGTCTTGATGCCCTACTTCAGGTGGTACAGCCTGTGTGCTGAGTGGTCAGCCATTTGACACCGCCAAGGTGAAGATGCAGACTTTCCCCACCATGTACCGTGGCTTCATCCACTGCTTCATCTCGACTTCCAGACAGGTGGGACTCCGTGGTCTTTACCAAGGCACAACGCCAGCCCTGATAGCCAACATTGCTGAGAACGCTGTGCTCTTCTTGAGTTATGGGCTGTGCCAGGATGTGGTCCGCTTTATGTTAAGGATGGACAAAGGTGCTGATCTCAGGTTGGAAGCAGATATTTCTGAGTATTTATTTACATATTAAGCCACATAGTGTGTAATAGACGGCAGTGAGGAGCAGCTGGATACATCACCGCTTCATGGTATAACAGGCGTTCATATGAACCAGGACTTTGTCAGAGGCCATCAGAGGTTCAGTCCTCCTCTTTTCACTTCCTGTGCAGAAAAGCATTTTTATCCTGTACTGAGCTGCAACATTACATCATAATTGTTGTGGTCTTTGGTGGCAATTGAGAACTAAATAATAAACTAAATAATAATTGAGTAATTCACCTACAGCATGCTTTTACCATAGCAGTAAAAGCATACATTAATTTTGGCAAGATCCATGAGAACCATGAGAGGCCCTCAAGCTGCAGACACTCACTGTTGCACTGATTTCCTGACCTCCTCCAAATATGCTGATGTTGTCTTGATTGTGTGGCCTTTGGCATTTTTCCCAAGTTCACCTGAAGAAGTGGGAACAAATGTGTTTTGTAGCAGGCTGGCAGTAACAAAGCACCTAAAGATTCAGTTTCAGGCTGGCTCTTTGCTAAGCTGTTTGCTATGTGTGGACACGATGCAGGCTCGCGCCTCGAGTTCGGTGCCTTTCTAGCTCGGCGGTTTCCAAGTAAAAGTCGAGCTGCTGTCGTAGCCTCTGCAGTCTGTTCTGTAATAACTCTGTTCTCTGTCACACGCTGACCAAAGCACACAACTCTGTGATACATCTTTACTTATTTACCCCCCTGTGAAATTCCACTAAAAAGCTCACGTGAGCTACAAAAACTGCAGTGAGAACTGCTGGACCACGTCTGTGCAAATATCCCACCTCAGAACACGACAGCAGGTGTATTTTAGAGCTGCTTCAGTCACCACAAGCCAGTGTGGTGTTTTATACAGAATATAGCCAGCTAAAAAAACAAGCGCTCCTAAAGGGAACTGCAAATTATCCTAAAGTGACTTTACTTTAACAGCACTTTGTGTTTCAGCAGAGAGAGCAAATTCTTTCTTATTATCGGCTGCATGAGGCACACATGTATATATTTGTGCAGATGTGGATGCAGGTAAAACTCTTTCTACTCTCCTGTTGTGCTTGTTGTCATTGCTCATCAGTGATATTCAGAAGGCATCTGCAGGGTCTTTGGCCTCCATCTTCTCCTCCATGGCATTGTGCCCCACAGAGCTGGTGAAATGTCGTCTGCAGGCCATGCATGAAATGGAAGCTTCTGGCAAGGTGGCGAGAGGACAGAAGAGGTGAGCGGAATCAAAAACGGACATTGTTGCGGCAGGAAGAGCTTTCGCTGACTAAAATAATTTTGACTGTGTTTTGCGGGACGTCTCCAGCACAGTGTGGACCGTGGTTAAGACTGTGCTGAAGACAAGCGGCCCTTTAGGATTCTACCAAGGGCTGACGTCCACCATCGTGAGGGAGATTCCGGGTTACTTCTGCTTCTTCGGCGCCTACGAATGGTGTCGGTCCACATTCGCGCGACACATGGGCACAGACAAAGATAGTATAGGTATGGTTATATCATTTTCTTGGTTTTGGAGTTCGCGATGTTCACGTGCTTCTGTGATCAGCGTTCCACTCAAAACATCTTCTGTCTTTGCAGGTATCCTTCCGCTCATGTTCAGTGGTGGATTTGGGGGCGCTTGCCTTTGGTTGGTGGTCTATCCAATAGACTGTGTAAAGTCCAGGATCCAGGTGTACTCCTTAGCTGGGAGGCAAGAGGGCTTCATGAAGACCTTCATGGGTGTTATACGCACTGAAGGTAAGGCTTATTAAACATCCATCCATCCACCCACCCAGATGGGTATGGACCACACCTGTAAACAGGGATAGTAATAACTATAAACAAATATCTGCATTCTGAGATGCAGAATCTGTGGGCAAGTTTCAAGATTTTGATGCATCCTGGTTTCCATTTGTAGTTGAAATAATCACGTTTGTTTGAGCAGCTTTTTGTTGCATGCTGGTCTGTAAATAACGTGGAGAGTAAACAGGGGGCCTTTAAAGCACTTTTGGCTTCTTATTAGTGTTTTAAAATGTTATAGGATTGTAATCGATTACTGCCGCGTGGAAGAAGCAGCCGTGAACTGGATTCTCATCATCTGCTAATATCCCGGCTACACCGGAAACCCTGAAAAATGAGTTATTTACAAATCAGGAGGACAGCAACTGTATATGGGTATACAGGCTTACCTTTTAAACAAAAACAAATGTGGGGCAGGGACTTTAAGTGGGAGGGGCTCTTTGCCCCCCCCCATAGGTTATAGGTTGGGTCACATTGAGCTTCGTCTTAATGCCTCTGAGCAGACAAACCTGTCACCTTCATAGGAGTCAAAGTGAAAACAGCGTTTGTTTTGTTGTATGTTTTATGCCCTCATGCTATCTGTCAGAGATAAATGTACTGTTTTGTGATACTGCAGCCATCATAGAGTGTTTGTTACCTGTGTGAGAAGGGTACACTAACAGACTATCATTTTGAAATTTCTCTCAGAAAACTGCGTTGTGTTTTTGAGGCTTTGGAGAAGAGTCTGTGAAGCTTTTCCTCTTTCTCCCTGCAGGGTTCACTGCTCTGTACTCTGGATTAACTCCCACAATGGTGCGTACCTTCCCTGCCAACGGCGCCCTCTTCCTGGCTTATGAGTTCAGTCGCAAGTTTATGATGGATGCAGTCGGTGCCTGACGTGAGGCAAATATTCTGCTCAGAAAAGTAACAACATGAGTGCTGCGTGTTGTGTGCTGGCTGTTTGAAATAAATTATTCATCTTGACAAGTCTTCAAGTCTTAGTACTTCAGTGCTTTTAAATATGCGGCACCTCTGCCACCCCCACCGGCCCGAAACGTAGGTTTCATTTGTAAGGCCCGCACAGTCACCGTTCTTTCACAGGCTCCTTACACTTCCTTCGCTACTTGTTAACTAAAGATATTCACTTATTTAAAAAAAAAACACTGTTTTTGCCAACTCTGGTGTCATTCCTTAACCAAATTGGATCGTTCCATTTGGATTTGTTACATTTTAATTTTGTATTTTCATTACATTTACCTCTCACAGCACTGACAGCTGAGGTAAACAGTGGACTGACAGCTTATGGGCTTTCTTATGTGGTTTCTGGGTACACTCACTACAGACGAGCAGTGGCCAGAGCTTTTGAGGCGAAGAGGGGGTAAAAACGTAAAATACTGCAACATATTTAACTGACACATCTGTATTTTTATTTCCTAATTTATTGCTGAGTGCTAATATTATTCAAATATCTTAAAATATAGCGTGCACAATTTTTAATTTTTTTTGCAGAAACAGTAGTAGAAACATACTGGCCAGCCGTGGCTGTTATAGCTGTGACCTCTCACTAAAACATGTTTGTCCTACAGCGGCCACCGTAGCTTGGATTATGCTCTTGAACTGGGAGGGGTATGAAAACAGACCTCGCTTGACTGCAGTCTACTGACATCTAGCAGTGAGATTTTATAACCTGTAAATGTAAGCTCATTCATAAACACAGAGTTGAGTTGTGTAAACACCCATGCTCAGTTAAATGCATCGTGCAGGATGCGTTTAAAAAGAAAAAAAGATGCAATGGTACAGAAAATAGAACTATATTAAAATATAAAAAAAGTTCTACATCATAATGTGTGATTTCTAAAAAGAAAAGAACCCTAAGTATGGCTTACTGGATGTACCGGCTGTTTGTGGACTTGCCAGTTTTAGGTTAACACAGCATACGATCAAATGTAGTGCTAATTAGTAGAAATCCTGCTCATATCCAAACACACAGTGTGGTTGAAAAGATGCTGCAATAATGCCACACAGCCTGATCTTTGCCGATTGTGTGGGAGCGATCCTGTCATCCTGACACGGAGGCACGGGGAGACCAAGTCTGATGTCTATTGAAGTTACCATGTCTGGTTCCTCGCCTGATAAATGTTCATGAGCTTAGCTGCGAGCTTGTTATAGAAGCAGTTGGTGCCCGACGTGATGGAGCGTTCCAACTGAAGCAGGTATTCTGCTCCGTAAAACACGAGTGTGTGATGTGCCGGCCAGTCGATGAAATAAAGTATTACCATTTTTGCCATCTAGTAAATTTTTTCCACTTTCTGTGGCCCAGTGGATAGTGTGTAACACTGTGAACATGTCACTGAATGATTAATGATGGAAGTAGTCACAAATGATTTGCCAGCTAAATCATACTGAAAACAACCTTTCAGCTTCTCTCTGACCAACGGACTTCAGAGATTCATTTAAATCATTTTTTCCCTCACCAAATGTAACCGTTCCATTTGGCATCAATGAATCGGAGCAACATTAATCATTTGAATTATATGTAAATTATTTGCAGTAATATCTCAGGTGAAGAAAAAAGAGGCAGTGCAAACACTTGTTTTTGAACCAACCTCGTTTCTCCATAAAAAAAATTTTACAGTTGGATTTTTGAGATGTTCACTTGATGGAAATTTGAGCATTTATTATAAAAGAAAAAAGAAAAAAAGTGCACATGGATTTGCATAAGCATCATGAAGTGAGGTGGCTGGCATGTATTTAAGTATAATGTGGTGCTCAGTGAGGGACTCACTGGAAAATGAGAGTAAGGAAGTGTTTCATACCCACTTACAGCTTCCTGTCCAAGCCACGAACCTCCAAACGTGATCGCTGTACGAGCAAAACGTTTATTTTACAATCGATTTACAATGTAAAATAAAATAACAATAATACATTTTTAAAAAGAAAGAAAAGAAACAAAAGGAATAAATTGATTTCAGGTCTCCGAGGCCAGACCAAGCTATATGTGATGATATGTTATATGTGTTTCGTGGCCGGCCACAAAACAGGAGAAAGCTTGCATACAAAAATGCCAGAGAGCCCTTACTAAGCTTCTGGGAACACAAACAGCTTCACCAAACACAACAGTAACAAAGGCAGACAGGGCCCGCAGGTTTGCCACTTTTCACCTCCTCAGATCACTTTAAGCAAAAACGCCCACACAGCTTAGAGCCCAGCAGCCAGACCGGGGGGGGGGCACTTCCTGCTGAAGCTACAATCAAGGAGGATGCTGTTCTGCTTGGATCAGGTGTATCACACCTGGAACAGAGGGACACAGAGGCCTGAAGAAGCCAAGAGGTCAGTGGATGTAACACTGCCATTCAAACCACCTCAAGTATAAAGTTCAGTGTTATGTATTCCGTGCAATAGATTTTAAAGGACTTAACTAATCCTTAATTTTATAAAAAACTTGGGAATCCGTGGGATAAATGTGAGGAAATCGACTTGTAATATGAGACATGGGCATGCTCACATCTTTGAACAACATCTCTCGTTTTTCACGACTTGGATACCACAATAATTTATTCATAAGAAGCGCTCAGGTGACAGGCTGCTGGACTCACATGTGAGAAAGCACAAGGGTCGGACTGCGCTGAGCTTTGATATACAAGAAGCCCACAGATAAAGTCCATGGTTCTTGTTACATATTGGCAGCATACAGGTGAGTCACACACCTTTGTAGAAAGCAACAGGTGGTGAGGGAAATGGGCAGATCACACCCCACAGAGACATCAGACACATAAACAAGTGCAGTACTGCTCCGACTAATGATCTCTACCACATCCAGCACAGCAGAGATGGTTACACAAGATAAACTGCAAACAAATCACGGCAACATCGAAGGTAAATGCTTTTCATGATCCATTTCAATTATGAATTGAAATGTTTATTTTTGGAATAAAAGCCAGAGAGGAGTTGTTTTTATGCATCCAATAAAGCTTATTTCAAAGAACCCAGAATGGTAGGAGTTAAATAGGATACAGTGATGTGCAAAATTTTATATGCTGCTCGGAAAATGGTAACTTTGAAACACATAGGAGTATATAAGACAAAAGCAGAGTTTGTAAATCTAAGGAGATTGAAAGTGAATATTTGGTACGACCGCCTTCATTCTTAGACACAGCCCGAGCTCTCTGAGGCAGCCCTCTGGGATTTCTTTAAGTCGCCTTTAGGAATAGTTCTCGGCTGCCTTTCCTTCTGTTGTCTGTCAGGATGATCCCACTCAGTCGTGCTGAGGTCCGGGCGCTGGGGAGGCCAGTCTATGACTGATGGGCTCCGTTGTTTGCTTTTCTATAAAAGTTTGCTTTGACTGTGTGTTTGGGATCATTGTCAAGCAGACACTTCCTGGATGGATTTCTATGGTGGATCAAAATCTGACAGTACTTTTACATCACCGGCTGGAATGCAGCCTCAGACCATGGCTGAAGCATGTGTTACAGATGGCTGCAGACACTCGCTGTTTAACCTCTCTCCTGACCTCTTCTGCTTATCCTGTTCAGGGTCTTGCAGGGTGGGGGGCTGGAGCCTATCCTAGCTGTCATAGGGCGAGAGGCAGGGGGCACCCTGCACAGGTCACCTGTCACACTGGATTCCTCTGGGAGGAAACCAGAGTAAAAACTCGCGCAGAAAGGCCCGGGCCAAGGTGGATTCAAACCCAGACTTTTGCACTGTGAGGCAGCAGTGCTAACCACTGCGCCACCGTGCTGCCTCGCTTCCATATATATATATATATATATATCGGTGACAATTGGAACTAGTATTCCCAGTTGGGCTTCATCACTCCAGTGCAGTTCTTGTGTAGTTTGGCATCCCTCAGCATTTTCTCCGTTTCCCTTCATTAAGAATGGCTTCCTGACAGCATCCTCCCACTGAGACCGTTTCTGATGAGGCTTCAGTGAACTGTAAATGGATCACCCAAAGGGCCAAATGGCAGATGCACGTCTCAGGTCTCTGCTCTTTTTTTCAGGCTCGTCACTTCTTCTTTTGCCCTCCACTATTTTTAAGGACACGCCGCACACCATACTGAAATATAAGTATTCAGTTTAATAGCTATTTGGGAATCACCTTCAAGGTGCAAAACACTATTGTATACATGTCTGTTATCTTTGGCATTTTTCAGAGTCAACTAAAGAAATGGGAACCAAGTATGTGTGTTTTTGCAACAGGCTGCCGCTAAAGTGCCTGAAGATACAACTTAAAATACTCTCTGTGGTTCCTTGTCTATTAGATAAAACACTGGTTCATGCCTTTTTTTTTAATGCTTGAATAATTCATAGGTCATACAGACCTCCAAAAAACATGGAGAACTACTGCTTAAGACCTCCAAGTATTACAAGAAAGTCCAGCTCCTCACGAGCAAAATATAAAGAAACGAGGGGCGGCTCAAGACTACTCTGCCACCCTCTGAGTGACATCACAGTGTTTTAATGATGATGATGTACCAATAGTTCATGACTCAGGTGGATCTTAAGCCACGCCCCTTCCCGTAGAGATGATTTCCATCATCTGTGACTAAGTGCAGATCCATCTCTAGGCACTGATGTCTTGCGTCAGCTTTAGTAAAATACGGCGAATTTTAAAATCGCTGCACTTAAAGTGTTTCCGCTCTCTCTGCAGATAAACACTCGGGGAAACTGGGATGCTTTGGTTGGCTGTTGGTTTTCATATCCATGATCTTTGTGATGGTAACCTTCCCACTCACAATATTTTTCTGTGTTAAGGTAAAGTATATTCTCACCGCAGAACACTACTGATTAGGATTTGATCTCACATGTTGCAGTTTATTTACGCGTATACGTGCCATGAGGCCTTTACACCGATTTACTTCTCATTTGCTTTTGCGTGCTTGTCGTCTGTAACGTTCAGATTGTGAAGGAGTACGAGCGAGCGGTCATTTTCAGGCTCGGCCGGATCACAGACAAGAAGGCTAAAGGGCCAGGTTTGTGGTTAAATATTTCTGCGGCGAATCCAGAAACCAAAAAGTCTGTTTTAGAACATCTAACCTGGCTTTCATTTCTTTCCAGGACTTTTCTTAATTCTGCCTTGCACCGATAACTTTGTGAAAGTCGATCTGAGAACCGTGTCTTTTGAAATTCCTCCTCAAGAGGTATGTTCTTGCTCCTGTTTATTATGAACACACATGTGCATCACAGGCTGTCTGCAGCTTCACTCATTAAAGAAACTGCAATCTTTTTAAAAAAAAAAAAACATTTCTAGATCCTAACCAGAGACTCAGTGAGCGTGTCTGTGGACGGGGTGGTGTACTTCCGCGTGTACTGCCCCATCTCTGCAGTGGCCAATGTGTTCAATGCTCACTCATCTACTCGGCTGCTTGCTCAAACCACTCTGAGGAATGTGCTTGGTACCAAAAATCTTTCAGAACTTCTGTCTGACAGAGAGGGCATTTCACTCGGTATGCAGGTGAGGACCGATTTTTCTGAGTATTAGCTTAAGAGCAGCCGGTGATGGCTCCACAGAACTGAAGATTTGGGGAATAACTTTCACGGGCTTTTGATTGTTTATTGAACTATAACTGCGACGGGAGTGCTTATTATTGGATATTACCCTGCAGGAAACCCTGGATGCTGCCACTCATCCGTGGGGCATCAAAGTGGAGCGTGTAGAGATCAAGGATGTGAAGTTGCCTCAGCAGCTGCAGCGAGCCATGGCAGCAGAGGCAGAAGCCAGCCGGGAGGCCAGGGCCAAGGTAATGAGAGCAACGGAGGATTTAATTTAATTTCCCGTTTGCGTATTCTGGCCCAGAAAGAGAACATCAGAAAATACTGATTGCATTTCAGATCGTTGCTGCAGAGGGAGAGGTGAATGCGTCCAGGGCTCTGAAAGAAGCCTCTGTTGTGATGTCTGACTCACCCTGCGCTCTTCAGCTACGATACCTTCAGACTCTCAGCACCATCGCAGCAGAGAAGAATTCCACCATCATCTTCCCTCTGCCCATAGATGTAATACAGCATTTCATGCAGTGGAAGGCGTGAATCTCAGATCAACCAAGTTCCACATTCCTGCTGGTTTTTGTGATATTATCATTTTTAAATTTACAAAGCTCCAGTGTGGTCCAGCAGGCCTAATGTGACTGCTGGAATATGCTCCATTACTTAACAGCTTTAAAGAAAGATGCTCTACATCAAAATATGTTTAAATACACACCCATATCAAACCTCGCATTCGTACACTTGTGCATACTTGTTGTGATTTAATACTTAAATACAAAGTGCAACATATATAGTATAGACATTATTTCTCATCATTCACCACAATATGTTAACCAGCTAAGCTACAGTTACAGTTCTGGAGGATGACAATAAATAAATGTGAGATTAAAAACAATGGACATAAACCTTATAAAGGCATGCTTTCATCCAAACGTACCCAGAGCGCGGACATACTGAATAAGAAGATAAATAAATGTAAACGGCAGAAGCAGCGACATCCCCGCGATGCACCGAGCTTTTCTGACACTGTAAACAAAACCTTATTCTAGTGTCGGACAAACATTCATTACACGAGTACAAGGACATGTCCACAGGACACAGAGGCGATCAGTGCAATCAGAGTACCTGATGGAGAGAGCCGTCATTTCCGCTTCCTTTCAAAACACCAGCGATTGAGCTAAACAGAAACGTGACGTCCAAACAGTAAATCTAACTCACCTACGACCAACTCACAGATTTTATGTCTGAGGGAATGGAGAGAAGAAAGCCTGCTTTACTGCATTAATATGCTATATTAATGTAATAAAATGCCAATACTGTTTTTACACACTGCTTACATCCATATACATTTTTCTAGAAATGGTATCTGGCAAAACAGACGTTTCAGAGAGGTGGATATGTAAACATGAAAAAATACAATACAATAAAAGGCAGTTGCTTCCTTCTGATGACTCATAATTCTCCTCAACACCTGAGATTATTCTCTACAATGAGAAGCGAGGTAACACTGCAGTCAGACTCATTCTTATTTCGGTAAAATTGTAGCCAGTTTTGGAATTTTTTTTGTCAACTGCGGTTACAATTTTTTTCTCTATAAAGAATTATGTGGTGAATACAAACAGGCGTGCGTGTGCGCACACACACTGACAAAACAAAATAATTATCAACACAAAAACAGCAACAGTTTCAGGTAGCTGCAGGAGCCCTGACAGCATAATCTTAAAATGCAACAAAACACACCTTTGTTCTGCAACATCGGCACCGTTTATGGCTGATTCTGCAGCACTGAATTCCAACCATAGGACAGCTACAGTACTTTATGAATGTCTGTGTGTAATGATTTCCTCTTTGGTGGTTTTTACACAGCCTGCATTTTTGTTTTGTAGATGTTAACTGCTCAAAACAAATAAAAAATGAAGGGAACCCCCCCCCCAGTTTAACACAAAGTCGGTTGAGCTTTAGAGATGTGTCCAGTTAGGAAGCATGAACCATTGTGAATCTATTTCACCTGCTTTGGTTCAAATGGAAAGGACCACAGGTGGACTGGACAGGCAACAAGGCAACCCTCAAAGGGAGCGGTTTTACAGGTGCTGACCACAGACCACTGCTCTCTCCTCATCCTTCCTGACTTTTTCTCTGGTTTTGCTTTTTTGCTTGTGTCACCGTCACCTCTGGTAGTGGGAGACTGCACTTGCAGTCCATTCAGTTTGCACAGCTCCTCCAGGCTGGGACCAAGAGAGGAACCATTACATGAGTTGAGCTGAAGAGGGGCATGCTCCTTTGTGGAGCAGCCTACAAAATGACCTGCAGGTGGTTTGTGGACAAACTGTCAGAAACCGCCTCCGTAACAGGAAAGAGATCCTGAAAATCTTTTCGTGGGATTTGTGATCACAGCCCAGCCCCCGTGCAGCTCGACTGGCATCCGCCAAGGAAATGCCTTCCCAGGCTATCGCAGACCTACTGTCAGATCTGACGCTGGTTAACGCTGCAGGCAGCATAACGTTCCCCACGATGTCTCCAGACTCCTTCACGTCAGTCGCACGTGCTCCGTGTTTAACTGCTCATCTGTGAACAGAATGGGGAGCCAGCGGCAGACCCGCCACTTCCTGTGTTCTTGGGTGAAATCGAGCTGAGCTGTGAGCGCAGTTTCACACAAGAACGTTGGGAGGTCATGCTCATGGAGTCTGCCCGCTGGAGCGATCTTCCCGGTGCTGCTCGCAGAAAGGCACAAATGAGCGGACGCTGTTCCTGCTGCCGAGCCGATGCCTTTCTACGTCTTTCTATGTCTCGCTCTCCTCAGGTCACGGCCTATCCCCTGGTCGCTCCTCCAGAACTGGTGTGTGGCATCTACATGCAAAACCTTTACCTCCCTGCAGGTTAGGGTTAGTTCTTGTTGCACCAAAGCAGATGAAATGATTCACGGTGATTTTTGCTTCCTAACTGGACAGATTGATGTCCCTGAAGTTTAACTGACATTTCATTGCACTATGATTGGAAAGTGTTTTTTTTTAGCAGTGCATTTTATTAACTGAGCTGAAGGTGAAGGGCATCAACTCACCTACTGTGGAATGTGTAACACAACTGTTTCAACTTTAGCGGATCCTGTTCAGTTTCATCAGAAATAAATTTTGAACTGTGATGCTCCTTTGCCCTTCCGTGCCACTTCATCAGACTGCAGCTGAAATATAGTTAATTATAACTGGAAGACAGATCATGCTTAAAAGAGAGCAATACATGTACAGATTTTACAAAGTATGGCCCGGAGAACTCCTGTATATAAGTCGTGATGGTGTTGTAGCCACGCATTTCGGGTCAACGCTGATACGCACGTTAGAAAGTGGCATGGATGATTGAGGTTAAATGGCTTGGTAGTCGGTCATAAACTCCTGAAACAGCCCCAGAGAAGAATCTGCACTTACAGGGTAACTTACTGTAGGTAGCTTTGTGATTTTGTCTCTTGTCCCGGTGGATGCTGCTGGTGGGAGAGAATGGAGGGCAAAAGGCGCTTTTTGTGTTTGCTGTTGCACTTTTGATTATCATTCTGTCTTGTTCATCCATCATCCTGAGCGCTGGATGAGAAGATGGAGATGTAGGCGAAAACGTGGAAATGAGGCACCGTGACTTTGATTCTGCTCTCCGATCAATCTACAGTCTCTGGGAGTTTTCCACTGCATCTGTCGTGCGGGGCGTTGGTGTGGAATAGGAAAAGCGGAGGGCAGAGAATTCCTTCTTATTGTAACAGGTGTGATCATCGGTACAATTGGTTAGGTCATTGGGGTTCAACTTTGGAAATGCATCACAAACAAACCTACGCAGCGTAGCATCGCTCCCTCTCCTGCCTGAGAGAAACATTCACCAAAGAGTTTTTAAAAACGAGGGCTTCTGACCCCAGCAAAAAGCAGCGGGTGACAAGAGCGTCCAGAAGGGTGTCACTGATGGTAAGAATGTGGGCGGGCGGGGGAGCCTTGTCCGGAGGGGGACCGATGGATTGGGGAGGAGCTGGGGGACATGCGAGGACTCAGCTCGCCGGTCTGCAGCCGCCACAGCAGCTCCTCGTTGGTGCGACTAAGGCGCTTCTTCTCGTTGCTCTCCTTCTCCACGTGCACTTGCAGATTAGCATTCTCTTCAGAGAGTTGCCTGAAGAGGAAAGGAGACAAGGAAAAAAGGGGTGCGGTCCAGTATTTCCGTTGTTTTCAAATGTAGGACAGATGAAACATAGATGAAAATGATACAGGTTAAAGGAAAGTAACTGGGCTACTTGATCATAGACCATAATTATTTTTGGTAAATGCTGGTTATTTAATAACTTGATAAATGTGTACTTATTGAACTTTATTTAACTTCAGGTGGCGCAGTGGGTAGGTGCTCACCTCACAAGCAGAGGGTCGTGGGTTTGAGTCCCTGCGTGTGCTGCCATTGTGTCCCTGGGCAAGACAGTTAACCCACATTGCCTAAGTGTGAATGTGGCTGTGTGGTCGGTGGTGGTAGGCAGGAATTGGCAGCCACGCTTCTGTCAGACTGCCCCAGGGCAGCTGTGGCTACATTAGTAGCTTACCACCACCAGGTATGATTGAGGTGTGAATGAATGGTGCACAGAATTGAAAAGCGCTAACCTGATAAAGTCAGACAGAAGTTACCGATGCTAAAGCTACAGAATCGTGTGGTATAAAAAAAAGTATAAAATTCCTGCGTTACTGTAAATGTTCTCGTTTCCACTGCACTGTATTTTTTAAGCATTAATGATAGTGAAAAATATTCTGGATTCATAGAGCAGATGATGTATCTAGAAGACTGCGAGACCTCTAAGCTGGTTTTTTAATCAGCACCAGTTTGCATTTCCTCTGACCTGGAAACAGCGAGATTCTTGTCTATTCGTGCCTTCAGGTCCTCATTCTGCTGCTGTAGCACTTGTAGTTTCTCCTCCAGGAACACATTCTTTGCAGCCTGCTCGAAAACACAGGTGAGAGCGTACACCACATTAAATTCTTCAAGTGAAGTGTGGAACGAGTGGACCGGGGGAGCAGGTTCACAAAGGAAACATTTGGACCAATGAAAGCAGGTGGGATGTAAATGGGAAGGCTGCAGTAATGACACACAAATTCAATCGTTTAGCTTACCTAAGCAAAAACTTGAAACCTACTATTTTCTCCAGTTCTGAAATCTTCAGCTCCTGTTCGTGGATTTGTTGATTTTTCATCTCCAGAACTTCTTTGAGGCTCTTCAGGTCCTCCTCAATGTGCTTATATGGAGCCAAAGCATCCTCAAAAAAGCATAAAGAAATAACATCACCGAGCTTTAAGGCCAACTAGTAAAAGTTTTATGCTGCCACTGTCAGAAGCACTTACCACTATCTGCTCATCTGTGCTCTTGCGGAGAGCTTCTTCGAATCGCTTCGCTCGGTCTCGGAGACTTCGGTTCTGAAAGGTCAGCGTGTCCACCTGATCCTAGTGACCACGAGCCGAGAGATAAGAAACTGTTAACGACTTTAATCATCTATAAATCACCTCATTTTTTTTGAGAAAAACTGTTGAAAACCTGCAGTGACAGCCTGATCTTCTCAAACTCTTCTTCCAAAGACTTCCTCTGTTGTTCATGGGCCATCTTCAAATCTGAGACGAGAAACAGCACATCATCATCATCATCATCATCATCATCTCTCCTGACCTGCAGGGGCTCAGTGCAGGGTGGCAACAGGTTTTAAATGGGGTGCTTACTCTTCACGGTCCTGGCATGCTCCTCTTGCAGAGTGGCCAGTGTGTCGTTGTGAGCCGTCTCCATCTCCATCAAGGACGCCTCATGATTCTGACTCATCTCCTCCAGCTGCAAACGGTCACAAAGATAACTCATCAGTGCTCCCAGCTGTTCACACACATGCACGCATAAGAACCAGGAGTGTTAGAATTTGACAGATAACAGTATTTACTGGCTTTTTCTTCTCTCCCACTCCCAAATTATTATTTCCAAATGCCGTGAGAGCCACAAACAAAAAAATAACATTTATTTATGATGTTTTTTAGTGAATTTACATTCTCGGTTCTCACACGAGGCGTGGGTAAACGTGACAGAGTCTATCCACGCTGCGCAGCACAGACCTGCTCCTGCTGTCTGAAGCGCAGCTCTTCCAGCTCAGCCTGCTGTCGGGCCTGCAGACTCTCCGTCTCATCCGAGTGCTGCGCCTTCAGACGCTCCTCCAGCGCTCCCAGCTCCTTCTGCTGCCGGGCCCGCAATCCCTGCAGCTCAGACTCGAAATGACGCTCCAGTTCCTCCTTCTCCTGCTGCAGTTGCTCCCAGTGTGCAACACTGAAGGCTGGAACCGAGACAGAATAGAGGAAGACAGAAGAAAATAAAGACATGCAAGTTATTTCAGCTCTACACAGCCTCGGTTTTTCTTTAGTTCTCCTATTCTTATGGATTTTAATGTCACAAGGGATACACCTGCAGTGTTGGAAGGCAATTATGGTAACTTTAAATAATTCTTTATATGTCTTATTGTATATTAATGCTCAAAAGCTTTTGTTCTAGAGTCTGACTTGAAACAATGTTAATACAGGTGTTTTTCTGCTTCACAGTAGGAGGTATTTAATGTTCAGTCTGGGACTAAATCCAGTCTGCCATCTGCAAGGTGAATTCCCACGGGCCACTCGTGTTCCCGTTCCTTGTGGTAAAACACCGGGTAATACATCATGGCTCGTGAGCGAAGAGTGACTCACTACTTTCTGTCCTCCCTGCGGCGCCGTGTCTGTAACGCCGTATCCCACTTACCCACTTCATCACGGATTCTAGCGAGCTCCAGGGACAGTTCCCTCTCCTTCACAATGGCACTCTCACTCTGAAAAAGACACACAGAGACATGCATCTCTCGACAGCCACACATGGATTTAGGTGTTTCTCTGATGGTGGCAGTGAGCGAGCGTGACAAACAAACAGGTTCTGTTCTCACTGTGGTGCCACCGATTTTCACTAGAGTCTGTTGTGATGCTGCAGAACACTCAGGTGAATAAAGTACCTATTAATGTGAATCACAAGCTTCACATAAACTTTAAGCCATGCTCCCAGTCATAAAACTGCACGCCTTCTTCAAGATTACAGATACAGTGTTAAACAACCTCCCCCCTCCCAGCAGTAGGATCTTTAGGTGGCACAAATCCCCTGAAAGTACAAGTTCTGTAACACATAATTACAGGTCTCAGAAGATCTTAATGGGGTGCATGTGAGCCTCAGTGACTTTATTCATCATATCAATTTAAAAGCAAATGTCCAAGTAAGAACCAGGAAGAAGAAATGCTACATTTATAATAAATATAACCAATGAGAATCAGTTACATTATTATGTAAGCACTAACTCGTCCGAGAGGTTTAGTAGATGCATTTATGGTTTCAGTTTGAACCTCTTAGGTCACATTGTTCTCGAGGGGGACAACAATACACCCATAAACTTAAAGAAAATGTGCTTATTTATTTATGCACTCAACAACCCTGAGTTAGAAGAAATAATAATGTTGCAGATCGTTGTATTAGAACACTGGGATAATCACAAAACAACCACAAACTACATTTTACATCGCAACAAACCCATCTCCAGCTATTTCCATTTACTATCCCTGGATTAAAAATATGCCACGACAGGAGCGCGTATACACCAGAATGAAGGTCATAAATTTCACTGTTCTCTAACACTGAAATGTGGTGTGTCTGCTGCTCACAGGTGGATAAAAAAAAAAAAAGACATAAGGACTTGTGACAAAAGTTTTTGAAATGTATCTTCAATCATACAATATTTCACTATGGACCACAAAGTGTTACAGGAATGCTATAGCGGGCATCATGTTTTTATAATACTGGACAAAGAATGCATGAAAGCCTTTGTGGCACATTGTAATCAAGTGGTCTCCTGCACATCCTCCAGCTTCTTTTATCAGGACAGAGAAACTGCAGCCAGTGATGGGACCTGCTGAGACCCTGCTTCCTCACACGGGCATGTCACCTTTTGGCTTTTCTGCACCTTAAACCTCATTCTGCTCAATAGTGTTTCAGATTTTGTTAGGCAGTGTTGACTTTATTGTGTTATGCTGTAAAATAAACCCACTGGCCTCCTATAAGGACATACTTCCCCCCAAAAATATGTAACAACTACATAACAAAGTAACAACTTCCTGTTCCTGTTCAAAGAGGAAGCTTACTATATGTACTGACCAGGTCCAACTGATCACAGTAAGCTAAGACAAATGAAAAATGCATCCCAACCAAGAGCCTGGATCTCAGGGAGATAAAGACAAGTGTCCCCAGAATGTGAATCCCATAGGAAGGAATTTAGATTCAATTTATTGTCACTGAATGTCACATTTACAGTGTAACGAAAGTGGTGGGACAGACTCTTCTTTCCTAGATTTCTCCCTATAGTAAATTTTCAGCTAAATGTGGAAGCCTGTAAGCGCCACCTTCAGTGTTTGTACAGTCATCACATACAGCACTCGCACAGGCCGTGTCCCTCAGCACGTTTCCCTCAGAGGAAAGACTCAGACTGTAAAACAGCTGCAAGCGATTAAAAGAAGAAGAAGAGATCATAAATCCGTGCTCGGGAGAAACAAAGAAACGCGGCAGCAGGTGAAAAATGTATGAGAGAGTAAACAGCATGTCACGGCAGCCGTGATGTCACCCTCTAAGAGGTTTTACTTGGAACATGAAGCCATCAAGAAGAGACTGTAGTGACCTCAGGAGGGTCAGCAGCTTTTTTTTTTTTTTTATTTCATATGCTTCAGCTCCACCTCTGCTCCTACCCATCAATCGATAGTCCTGCCCACCGGACCCACCTATTTAAATCTCCAGAGAGTTACGTGACATGCATTCTGATTTTCCCATATTATATTCAGCTCCTGCCAAGGCAACTTAATCCGTCTTTAGGGCGGCTACTGATGATGGTTTTCCTTTATCACTCGCACCGATTTGCTAATTTTTTGCAGCTCTTTTACTAATCATCTGATCGGTCACCAAATGTGGAAAATGTCCATCATAATTACCCTAAAAACCAACGGTGGTCATTCTCAGTCGCTCGAAAGGTCTCATTAAAGTTCACATATGAACAATATTCTGTTCACAGAATGAGCTGAAACAAGTTTATCAACTTATTGATACTTTCACTGCAGTACATTTCAAAAATATTTTTACAGTAATGATGCTTATTCTAAAGTATATGCTGTAATGACTTCATTAACCTAATTAGTGATGCCATTAAAAAGCTCCCAGTGTGCAGCTGCTTTTTAAAGAGGACAGTGTATAATGAACACACGGGAAACTACAGCTCAGATTTGATAAAGAACACCGAACTTGTGATTTCTTGTAGATGGGAAATTAATTAGCACCAAATAAATAAAAAACAATGCATTCTTTGCCACATAATAACCCCAAATTAACCAGCAGACATATATTAAGGACACAATAAAGACACTCAACAATAATTCTAAGATGACAGCACAGCAGCAGTGACATTGTGTGTCCCTGTAATCTGTCCTAAAATGAAAGAAACATCTTCAGTGCAACACACAAGCCCGCTTTGACTCAGCACAATCACGCACAGCTTCACATTGACCATCGTGCTCTGTCTCTAGGAAACAAGTGAAAATAATGATCATATAAACAGACCCCTCCCCGCCACCGCCACACTAAACACATGCGCACAGCCGCACACACATCGAGGAATCCTCGGTGCTGAAACGAGCTCGCTGCCTGCAGAAGACACGGCCTTTACCGTTTGGTCCAGACAGAGCAGACGGAGGCGATGGAGCCTACAGCAGCAGTGGCCCATACTAGGCTAGCAGATAGCAGCAGCAGCAGCATCCCTTAGCCGGCTCGGGAGGCAGCAGTGACAGATGCGAGTTCCAGAAAGATGCAGAGGGGGAGGGAGAGGAGAGGGGAGAGAGAGGGAAAGACCGATGCCTCACCTCATTTCCTGGTTTGCGACCATCATTTATCCCTGCTAGAACAAAGACTGCCAGCCCCAGCCCAGCTCTGCCTGCCTTCTCCTCAAACCCCCACCAACACGCCCCATATCACATTCACACACACACACACACGGTCGTTTGAATCTACGAGAAAAAAAATGTAGCAGAAGAAGAAGATGGGGAGGGAGATCATTTTTATTTCAATAGCTTTGACTAAATAAATCACATCCAAATCAATACTCATTTAGTAATCCTTATAAGGCATTTAAACTCGGCTGATGTTAACGCAATGTTAGGCATCTGGTTTAATGATTTCTTCACTCTTTAAAACATAATTAAACCTCATCAGGATATTTTGGCATGCATCCTGAAACAGCGTATGGACACGTGGGAGCAGTGGTACTGCAGTACAGCTGGATGGAAGAGATCCAGTCATATCACCACAGAAATACAGGAAGCATCAGAAATATTGCCCAGTATTGGAAAATTGAAAATCCATAAATATTCAGTCATTAATCCATAAATATATAGTTATTTGTAACTAAAAATCACTTGCATGGTAATTTTTTCACATCAAATTGAAGTAACGTTTTTAAAGGGGAGTTATATTTCTTAATTGTTGTGTTTTGCAGGTGTATCTCACATTGATGTTAGAGCTCAGAGGGCATTCTTGCAGCCAGTCTTACCAAAAACAGAGGCACTACTCTCATTCATCTCCAGCTGTGGAGCACCACCCGTGGGTGGGGCTGGCAGATAAATGTAAATGGAGGACCAGGAAAGGGCTATCACAAGTGGCAAAACCAGGTTTAAGAAACAGAAAACACCGCCAGCCTCATCTCAGCAGGAAAAACCACAGCAACACAAAAGAGAATATTAAATATGAAATGTATTTAGAGTCCAATGAGTCAACCATCCAGCAGCACCAGAAGAACAGACCTCTATCAAATGCACACCAATGTATGTACACGTATAAAACAACCACAACAGCATTCCCTTTCTATAAACCAGGAAAAACACCCTTTGGAAATCCTCAGTATTTCACTCCAATCCGATAAATGCGGCTGCCTTCAGGGCCAGTCTCAAAACAAGTCAAGACAAGAGGTTTAAAAGGAAGCGGCTCCCTTTGTGAACAAAGAATCCTGACAACAAAAGACGGACGCTACAGGTGCCATTGGTGAGAGGGAATGCAGCACACTGTGTAGTTGCTTTCTGGAGCTCACTACAACAGCCCTACAAGAGAGCTCAATGATAGCTGCACAATGAATCCAGCAACATATGTAACAATGACTGATGCAATTTTTGATCTGATAAAGCATTCAAGTTCCAACTTTAGTCTGAAAGTCAAGTTGCAAACAGCCAAACTGTGACCCAAGGAGGCTGCGATTATTCATAAAACCTTAAGGTATTATGATAAATATCTACAGTACCATATTTCAGTATACGAGAAGCGATATGGAGGATAAAAATAGATTAAATGAAAACATCAAATTGCTTCATCAATGCATGGGGCCTGTGCAACACCTCCACTGGGATTACAGCGAATCTTTTCGCTGCAGCAGAATGAATTCACCTGGGAGAGTCGGCACTTTTTTTTCTTTTCCCAAAGGCGTCCTGCTGAAATGGAGATGAAGCCAAGAAACGAATTGGCTAAAGGAGATGGCCGGAGGCTGACTCACACTGCTAAACGCTTGTTTCTAGCATGCATGTACAGTACAAATCCACCCCCTGCCCCCCCGTAGTAAGCATCCTCTGATCACCAGCACAGAGGACGCTGCTTGTGACTGATTCACAGGCAGTGAGGAAAGATGGGCTGAGAACATTCAAAGCAAGCACTGTTTTTTCTTTTTTAATGAAGCTCTCTGGCCCGCGAGGCAGCGTTGGAGTATTGGTGATAGATGCATTTTGATCAAAATTAAAGGAAAAGTCTGTGTTTTCATTTTTTGCCTGTTTAACTAGACTAAAAAGAAAAGTGAAACTGAAACAGATTTGTACTGCTACACTCCTTATTGTTATTAGGAAGAGGAAACAAACAATCACCAGTCATAAAAATTATTTGGTGGTTTCTTGTCCTACAGGAGGTTCGGTTCATTTGCATATCGTTATTTCTGGATCAAATGATAATTTACGTGACAAAAACAAACAAATTACTTAGAACTTTTTTATTCCTCGCAAACAACAACAAAAATAACTTTCAATGAACACAAAAGCCACAAATGACTAGAAAACCTGAACTTTTCAGCGTCTAGCCGTCTGCTGCACTCAATGCAACACAGTCCTCAGAAAATAAAGCTGACAAAATAATCCTCTTCTGATGATACTGATGAGAACAAAATTAATCAGCATCTACATATCACCTCATGTTTATTTTTTTCCCACATTGTTGAAGTTACTGATTTTCAGCAGATCACAGCTAATCAACAGATATGATTATGATAACATAACATTATGCTAGCTAATATTAGACTCCAATGTTCTAAAAGACATTTAAAAAAAAAAATCACACTTTCCCCCGATTAACAGTTCGATTACATTCTCACATCATTTGCGAGTTTATTTGTTCAGTGTCCGAGTCATCCACAACATTAAATCCACCCCGAAGAAAGTTTCAGCAGCTCGGGCTAACAGTGGCTAACAGCGGCTAAATCAGCAGCAATTACTAAAACAGCGGTTACAGTCCTGGAAATTAGTGGTGTGCTGATACTGCGAGATTTGGTATTGATCCAATACCAAGTAAATACAGGGCCAGTATCACCGATACTGATACCGATACTTTTTAATAATTATGAAAAATTTTCATGAAGTTTAATTTTTAAATAATTTTTTCCTTTGGATCAATAATTAGTTAAAACCCAGGATAGAATTGGGTAAAGTTTATAGGTAAATAGGAAATACCTTATCAAAATAAAAGTTTTTGTTCTGAAACAATGGAACAGTAATAAAACTATTTTCCCCATACATTGTGATGTATGTTTTTTTTCTTAAATAAAGTGTACAAAATGATCACTCAAGAACAAATTAAAACTTTTTTTTTCAGGTAGTGTTCAGAAAGCATAATACAAAAATGTAATAAAAAATATCCATTCACTAATTTTCTGGATGTTTTTATCAAATAAATAAGCTGTACAAAATTATCACTCCACAACGTTATAAAACATTTAAAGCAAATTCCTTTTTTCCCCAAATAAAATATGTTACGTGTCATGTGACGGTATGATGTCTAAACTCTGTGGGGAGGGGGAGGAGCAGTGTGCCTGCTCTGTGCTGTGACAGGAGCAGCACTTAGACAGCCAGCTCGCATTTTTGATGAAACCACAGCGCTGCATACAGGAGAGAAACTGAAGCTAAAGTATCGATCTCATTACACTGGTATTGATCAATATCAATACCAACGTTGGTATCGATGTTATCGATATTTGGATCGATCCGCCCACCTCAACAACTCACCTCAGTGTCGGTGTCGTCGGACAGAAGTTTCCGACGACTCCGTTTTACGGCCTCCTCCAGACTAAACAGCCGCGGAGGCTTGTTGAGGTACACGGTGATCTTACGGCCTGCACTCAGATAAACGTAGGCCGGAGCGTTTGAGGGGACTTATGAGTAAAAACCGTTACACCTTTATTCTGCCTTTACAAACATTTGTGAAAGAATAGGTCATTCTGAAGAACTCACTGCATTTGAGCACGGTACTGCAATAGGTCGTCAGCGCTGCAACAAGTCAGATTGTGAAATTTCTTCTCTCATATTCCACGATCAACTGTAAATGGTATCACTGCAAAGGAGAAGCGTTTGGGAACCACAGCAATTCAGCCATGAAGAAACATGGACTATAAACGCAGAGATGGAGAAGCGAATACGTGCCTCCAGAACGACCTGCTATCAACGCCCACTGCAGATTCACTGATCTTCCCACTCTAACAATGTTGAGGTCTCAGAGTCCAAGTCCTGATTGGAGACCACCAT